>BSBK01013815.1:10000-45000 GCA_027943335.1 Chamaecyparis obtusa | reverse complement strand
TATAAACAAAAATTTGGATGGGGCATTAAAATTATTGGGTATAGATACATCATCAAAGAAGAGAAAAGTTGTTGACATGCAAACTGATATGATTGAAAGTCTTAGGAAAGGTTTGAACCAGTTAGGGAAGCAATCTCCAACTAAAGATAAGACCATTACAAGAAAATTTATGTTGACATCCATTATAGGTAAAACTATGGGACGAAAAAGATAGATATATTCAGTTTCATCTTAGTTTGGTTTTAATAGGAAAACAATATCACGATATGTTAATAGGAGAGTACTTTTGGATGATAGCACCTTGGAAGGCAATTGGGCAATCATTTATAGAGCTCCTCATTCTGATAGGATTGATGAAGGAATAAAAAATCTGGTCACATCATTATGGAATGATAATACATGTCCTTCATCAACCACTAGAGATGTTATTAGGCATAGAATTGCAGCTAATCAATATGAATAGTATACGAAACATTGGTTGGACACAACACAACATGAAATGTATGTGTCATTTTGTAGTTCTAATCCTAATATAAATATTGGGCAAACATTGTTTCAAAGATTGAAACCATATTATATCAGGACAAACAAAGTGTTTGAAATTTTTTGTTGTCATTATCATATTGAATTTGATCTCCACTATCAGTTTTTTGGAAAATTTGTAGAAGACACTTATGGTTTTAAAAATGCTCCTCCTACTAGATGAAGTGAGTTCATCTCATCCATTTTATGTGACAAAAGAGATGATGTAGCTAGACAAATAAATTGCATAAAAGGAATATATCAAACATGTGCTGATTTGTCTTTTTTTCCTTTGAAAAATGAAAAAAAATGATGTAACAAAGATGGTAAATTACAAGAGTTACAAATATGTAAATAATGAAACAAAATTTGGGAAAGAATCCAAAAGGTTAGAATATGTTGAAGAGGAGATGAATGTTGGAGTATCTATGGAAAAATTAAAAAAATTGATTCAACCCTACATTCATCATGCATTTTTTGCAAAGTGGCAAGCATGAAAATTCCAAACACTAAGAGACAATTTCCCACTTGGAACTATTGTATCAGTTGTTGATTTTGCCAAAAATTATTCTTTTGTTCATCAAAAGGCAATTCAGTCAGAATACTATTTTTCAGAGAAAATTACTATTATGGTACATGTGTGTTATCAACACACACAATTAGGTTTGGATAGTTTTCAGAGCACATTTGAAGCATGGGTCATCAAGAAGGAATATCATTTTTATATAAGTCATGATAGAGAGCATGACATTCATTATGTAGAATACTGCTTAAAGATGTTTTTTGCAAATTTGAAAGAAAGATGTATAAAATTAATAAACATTATGTTTGGTCAGATGGATGTGCTGCACAATTCAAATCATCAAGACCATTTTATGGACTATGTAGATATCATCGTAATGAAAACATACCACATGTCTGGAGTTTCTTTGAGAGTGGACATGGAAAAGGTGAACATGATGGTGCCAGAGCTTGCATCAAATGTGCTATACGAAAGTATCAAATGAATTATAAGGGAGTGCATATAAAAAATGCACATGATTTGGTTGAATGGTGCAAGACACATTTTGCACCAAATGAGAATGACACATCATCAGGATTGACTCAGGTGGTGCCATATAGAAAATTTTGAGAGATAACAAGTATGCACACATTTTTTAATTATTTGAAAGTGTTTAAATTTTTTATGATATTTTTTATTCAAATTATATTTATAGAATGTATTATATATGCATTTTTTTAGGTGTGGATAGAAAAACTATTCATGGTTGCAATAGGATATAAAAGACATGATATTTTCATTCAGTTATGTGTATGAATTGTTGCAATTGGATGTTGAACACTAGGAACTACTGATGCTTTTGTGTCACTACATTGCTGACAATTATGATGAATGTATCAATCAAGACCGTGGATATGTAGGCACATGGAATCTAGTGCCACTAGTTGTTAATGATACATTTGATATAGATGAAGATGAAAAATTTGATGATATCCCTTTTATTTCTACTGATTACGATCATATCTCAGGATTGGTCAAAATTGGTAAGTATATATATTTTACATTATATGGTACATTGAGCTACATGTATAGATAGATAGATAGATTTATAGATTGAACTAAGTAATTTTTAAGATCTCACACATGTATATATAAATTTACCTTGGAGGAGATGTCTTTGCAGTGATTGCTGAGCATGGAAATGTAGGAGTTGGTTATTATTTACTGCATTGTACTGTAGAGAGGATGTGATGCAGGGGCATTCTAGGGTACTTGTTGAATCTGCATGGGAGGTGTATGTTTGGTCGGTGTTACTCGGTTACAGCCTTGACTGATGACCTCGATCATTGAAGGAAGCTCGGTTATTGAACAAACTCAGTAATCTCTGGCACTCAGTGAAAGTGTTACTTGGTGATGCCTGGAATTCTTAGTTATTTCACTATTCCTCAGTAGTTATAGTTTACTGACTGGAGTTCTGTGTGATTTGTTGGGCCGACTTGATGCATTTATTATTGGTAGCTATTTTTATAGGCCAACATGTTAGATTAAATGTTTGTAAGGCTATTTTGATGCCGACTTGTATTGAATTTAATATTTTTTGGGGGGAGTTAATGGTTTCATCTAGCCAGCTTGTGGGTGATGACTAGTATTTATAGGATGTTTAGGAGGATCATCAGGAGATGATAGAAGTTCATGACTTGAAGGCATAGGGAATCAGATCTAAGGTTCTGAAAGCTAGAGTTGGTGAAGTTGTGAAAAAGATCTTGAATGATCAGTGCAAATCAGATTTTTATGTGATAGTTTGTAATTGTAGAGCTAGTGGTTTGCACACTTGGAGATAAGGAGATTTCTTGGAGGCTTGCGAGCTCAAGTTTAGATCTACCTTAGGGTTTCCATCAGCTTTTGATTGTCTTCAGAGCTAAATTAGCTAAGATTGTATTAGATCTATTTGGATCTTATAGAATTGTTTCCAATTATAATTGGCCCTAACCTGGAAGGCCTTACAGTCAGGCATATTAATGAAAATCAGAATTAAAAAGTTATTTTTTTTGTTGTGTTGTTGAGTATTCCGCTATGTTGTTCTGTTGGCTGCAAGGTTTGGAGTATCCTTAATTGGATCCACCATCCTTGACTGCATCAGGTGGTATCAGAGCTTAGAGTTGATCTTGTGAAGAAAAGGTTGACCTAACAAGGATGATCTTTTGAACTTGATCTTGTTGGTGAAAAGATCGTATGATCTAGATTGTAGATCCATACCACTAAACTTGTGGATCTTTCCCTAGTTGTTTTTACAAGGTGGCAGGTTGAGATCTGACTTGTACACAACTTGGAGATTTCCACAAGGTGGTTGATGAGGGTTTTTTACAGAGGGATTTTGCATATCTTTAAGGATGCCTCTGAGAATATTGGACCCTAGAGTTATTTTGGATCTTTTTGATACTGTTGAATTCTGGATCACAGAAAAGGTGAAATTAGATTTCAGATCTGAGATAGAATTGATGAAGAATGACATGGTTGTCGAGATCATGAGAGTTGTTATTAGTATACCTTGAAATGTTGGTATTGAGGATGGCTATGAGGAAGCCACTAAATAATTTGAACCTACTAGATCTAGTGGTGATGACCAAAGGGATAGATCTGGTGAAGATAGAACTACTTGATTGTATAGATCTAGAGCTTGGTTTAGTACTGGTTACCAAATGGAAGTTTTTACTTTCTCTGGTACTTTGAAACCCAAAAAATTGATTGATTGGATTGGTGAACTTGAAGATTTCTTTGAGCTGGAATAAATGGAAGATCCTCTTCAGGTGAGATTAGCACATACAAAGTTGAAAGGACATGTTGTTCTTTGGTGGAAAGAACTACAAAGATATAGAGAAGATGAAGGTGAAACGAAGATCAATTAGTGGAGGTTGATGGTGAGTAAGTTGAAAGCTAAGTTCATACCTTCTGATTATGAGCTTGAATTTTTTAAGAAGTTGCAGAATCTGAAATAGAAGGATCTATCTGTGGAAGATTATACCAAGGAGTTCTACAAACTTACTATTCAGTCTGGACACCGAGACCTTGGTAAGAAAAAGGTAGCTCGGTATGTGAATGGTTTGAAATTTAATATTCAGGATGAGATTTTTTATGATGAAGATTGATTATGTTGAAGATGCTTATCAGTATTCTCTAAAGGAAGAAGATAAGTTGAAAAGGAAACAACATAGTAATCCTCAAGGGAAGGAAAAGATTGATCACTCGGTGAAGGATAAATCGACTGATGCAGAAGATGAATAGAAACCTGTGGAACTAGAGAAGAAGACAGGTTGAGTTATCTTTAAGGATACTTTCCATAACTGTGGAGAGGAAAGACACCATTCTTTTAAGTGTACACAGAAGAAGCTTGGTGATAGATGAACTATTGTGGTGACTGAGAATGAACCTGAATCTCAGAACTTACTGCTTCGGTGAACATTGCTCTATACAAAGAAGGAACCTTGTCAGAGGAGTAACTTGTTTAGGACTCGACACAAGTCTAGAGGTAAAATTTGTGATGTTATTGTTGATAGTGGTAGTACTGGGTATGTGCAGCGTCATGGTATGCCAAACTAGGCCCTTAAGTGGCAATGAAAATTTAGAAAATCAGGTTTAGGCAATTTGAGATAAAAAATTGAACAAGTTATAAATATTATATGAAAAATATGTAACAAGAGAATCATTAGAAATTTGAGTTTAGTTTCTAAGATACTAGGCCTTTTTTGAAAAACAATTATTCTATATGTTGAAAATTTTTAATTTTAATGTAGTAGTATGAAAATTTTAAGAAAAAATAAGAAGTAGGTGTATGTCTGACCACTTTAAACATAATCAAATGATAATGTTTTTTTACAAGATTCTAGATATAACTAGTAGACTCATTTCTAGATGTGACACATATTTTTTTGTAATTTATTTCCAAGTAAATCATTAATTATGATTTTTCTTCTACAACTTTTCTAGAATACAAAACTCTCGTGTCTAACCACGTTAACTTAGTCTAAACTTTATCAAATTGAAAGCTTTTTAAATTTTTCTTGTAGTAGGAAAAATGTAGAATGTGACACATGTTTTGGATTTCAAAAATGTTATACAGTTTGAAAGTTATAGCTATTTTTCAATAAGTCTATCAATCAGGACTAGAAAGATAACAAGTAGGTGTCTGTTTGACCACATTAAAAAAAAATCAAATGATAATATTTTTTTATAAGATTATAGATAAAATTAGTAGAATCATGTCCGGATGTGATGTACATCTTTTGTGTTTTTTTCCAAGTAAATAATTAATTATGATTTTCCTTCTACAAATTTTCCTTGATAAAAAAATTCTCATGTCTGACCACCTTAACTTAGTCTAAACTTCATCAAATTGAAAGAATTGTTTATTATTGTTGTATTTGGTGAAACATATAATGTGATGTATATTTGGGTAGTCCCACAATAGTGTGTCCCACTTGCTGATTTGTGCTGAAATAATAAATTTTTAATAAAATATGATGATTTAAGCCTTGAGAGGTTCTATTTGAAGGAATTAATTACAAATGGTTATCTCAAAGCCTCTTAGATTAAAAAAGCATTGATATAACATCTATACTCATTCATACCTACAATGGAGTCTCCTTCGCACCTATTAAAATGTTGACAAAAAATCACTTCGACTTTATATTTTGGCATATCAAATGAATCCATTTGAAAAACCTATCTATGTAGTATGATTCTATTTAGAACAAGCTCTCTAATGAATATAATTTTAATACATATTGAGTTCATTATCACTTTTAAATATTACTTTAACTAAACATAGGTTGTTTGGTCATTCAACAACCTGTCTCCTAAAGACTTTGGGAAAAATAGTAAATTACAAAAAAAAAAATTATAAAAAATATGTAGGAAAAAAGTATTTGTGTTACCTTTCTATATAAAAAAGAAAAAATGAATTTTGATATACACAGATCAAGTTAGAGTGATCCAAATGACCTTATGTCTAAATTAAAGCTACTGTCACTTTAGAACTTAATAACCTATGAAATATTGACCCAAAATGAATGAAACTAGTTAAATCCTTTAGATATTGAAGTTACAAATATAATCTCCAAAGAATTACATCGTTATCATATTTTAAAAAAAGGTTATGTTGATCCAAGTGACAGTAACTCCTTAAAAACATAATTTTTCACACAAACCACTTTTTGAAGGAGAAGGAAAAATGATTTTAAATGAATTTTAATTTATTTTTTTCAAACATATTTAGAAACTACAAATAAAATTCTAAAAGACTCTATTTTACATCATCTTCAAATTCCTAATAGTTTTGCAGAAATAGGTGTTCGAAAGTGAAGTTTTTTCTTAGAATGTTGATCTTTGTGTCAAAGTTGGCCAAAAAGTGGGACCACCTATTTCAGATTTCAAAAATATTATATTGTTTGAGATTTATAGTTGTTTTTCAAAGAGTTTATCAATTAGGACTTCTTTTTCACATCACCACTTTTTGGCATACCATGATCTTGCACATACCCTACATATAACCTTGTTGCTGAGGACATGGCTCAGAAACTTGGGTTGAATAGAATGAAGCATCCTTGTCCTTAAAGGATTGGATGGTTATAAGATGTTCATGCTCTAGAATTAAGAGAACAATGCTTTATTGATGTTCAGATTGGTCAGTATAAGGATCTTGTGTTATGTGACATTGTGAAGATGAATAGTTGTGATATATTGCTCGGTAGACCTTGGCAATATGATTGTAGAGCTATGTATGACTATGTAAGAAATGTGTTTATTGTTGAGAATAATGACAGGAAGTTTTCCTTGATGCCTTTGTTGGATGCAATGCTTGGTAGGAGAAGCCTGAGTATTGATAGCCGAGTTGAGATTATGGATCTAGAGAAAATGAATGATAATTATGGAGAACCAACCTGTGTGTTGTCAAGAAAAGACTTGAAGAGATAGAGAAAGTTGAAGTGGAAGAGTATGCAACCTAAATAGGTGGAGGACATGTATGTGAAGAACCACTTCAGGGTTTATGTGCTAAATCCCATAAGATGTTCTTCTCACATATGAACATCTTTTCAAACTTGGGGTGTCTGATGTAGGGGAATTCTAGGGTACTCAGTGAATCTACATGGGAGGTGTATGTTTGGTCGGTGTTACTTGGTTGTAGCCTTGAATGATGACCTTAGTCATTGAAGGAAGCTCAATCACTGAAGGAACTCGGTAATCTCTAGCACTCAGTGAAAGTGTAACTCGGTGATGCCTGTGGTGCTCAGTCAAGATTGGTGCTTAGTGATGCCTATTATGCTCATTTATTTCACTATTTCTCAGTAGTTTTGGTTTATCGAATGGAGTTTTGTGTGATTTGTTGGGCTGAATTGATGTATTTATGGTTGGTAGTTGTTGTTATAGACCGACATGTTAGATTAAATGTTTGTAAGGCTATTTTAATGCTGACTTATATTGAATTTAATATTTGCTGGGGTGATTTAATGGTTTCATGGAGCCAACTTGTGGTTGATGACTAGTATTTATACAATTTTTAGGAGGATCATTAGGAGATGATAGAAGTTCATGACTTGAAGGCTTAGGGAATAAGATCTGAGGTTCTGAAAGTTGGATTTGGTGAAGTTATGGAAAAGATCTTGCATGATCTTGCAGATCAGATTGTTATCTGATAGTTTGTAATTGTAGAGCTAGTGGTTTGCACAATTGGAGACAAGGATATTTCTTGGAGGCTGGCGAGCTCAAGTTTACATCTTCCTTAGGGTTTCAATTAGCTTCTGATTGTCTTCAGAGCTGAACTAGCTAAGATTGTATTGGATATGTTTGGATCTTACATAATTATTTCTGATTGTAATTGGCCCTAACCCAAAAGGCCTTATAGTTGGGCATGTTAATGAAAATCAGAGTTAAGCAATTACCTTTTTGTTGTGTTTTTTAGTATTCCATTGTGTTGTTTTGTTGGCTGCAAGGTTTGGACTGTCCTTAATTAGATCCACCATCCTTGACTACATCAAGATGAAGGTACTTGAACCTGAAGAAAGTGATGGAATGTTGTTCCCCATAGGTTTGTACATGGTTTACATCAATATATTGAACTCAATTTATAAATTTTAAATTTCAACCTTTTAACAAATTTCAAATTGAGTTTGTTTAAATTTATATATTATTAAAATTTGTGACCTGCAGGTTCAGTTGTTTTAGAGGGAACATATTTCAAGAAAATCAAAGTAATTCAACATGGTATTCACTTTGTTGATTATGAACCAGAGAATATGGTGTTTCAATATAGTCACCTAGTAGTTGCCACATCCATTTGTCTCCATATAGTTAAATCTCAACATGGACGTCGTAAGTGGAGACTAGATAGTGAAGATCATGAGAGAATACTACATGTTCTCCATGAGAGGTCTGAACCACTTGAGTTGGTATAAAAATTATAATATGTATACCTATTTCTTGTGTTAGGACCTACGTGATATATCTAGATTAAATTTCATTATACTTTATTTATATATTTAAACATATGATGGACTATAATTTGTTTATATATGATGGACCTATTTGATGGTTCAATGGTTTTAATATATAGAATTTTTTATGTATGCTTTGATCATTCAATGATTTTTATGATACTTTTTATGATGCTTATGATTTCTAGATCCCCTTAAGACACTAAAAAATGATGAAATTAGTTAGATTACTTACGACATGTGTTAGTTCTAGAATTAGTTAGAATAGTTATTGTCCATTAGTTACATGTATTAACTACTTAGTTTTTATGATGTTAATTATAGATCCCGTTAAGACGTCACCTTAAGATTGCTTATTAGTTAAAGATCCCCTTAAGACACTAAAAAATGATAAAATTAGTTACATTACTTATGACATGTGTTAGTTCTAGAATTAGTTAGAATAGTTATTGTCCATTAGTTACATGTATTAGCTACTTATTTTTTGTGATATTAATTCTAGATCCTCTTAAGACCTCCCCTTAAGATTGCTTATTAGTTAAAGATCCCCTTACGACACTAAAAATGATGAAATTATCTAGATGAGTTATCATATATAATCAAATCATATCATCTAATCAAATAAAACCATCTAATAAAATCATATATCATCAAATAAAGTCATCTAATAAAATAAAATAAAATCATATCATTTAATCAAATAAAACCATCTAACCAAATCATATATCATCAAATCAAATCATATCATATCATATCACCTCATCAAATCAAATCAAATCAAATCATATCATATCATCTAATCAAATATATGTCTCTAATCAAATATATGTCTTGAATCAAATATATGTATCTAATCAAATCATATATGTCTCTAACCAAATATATGTCTCGAATCATAAACTAAAAATGTCAAACATATACTAATGACATATATAATGAGTCTCAAATAAAATATATGTGCAACATGTCCTAAACTAGGGAGTCATCTAGGCACATGTGAATAGAGCAACCCTCTGAGTGACTTCCATGAGCATCCTGTGGCTGTGAGACAACAACTAATCTCGGTGAATTGGTGCAGGAGCACCTAGGCTAGCCTCCATGGTTAGTGTGTTTTTGGCTCATACTTGACTCTAGCCAAGTCAAGTGGTTAGATTAGTTGGTTTGAGGACCTTATAAGGTCTCTTGTAATTTTGGCTAAGTGAATTAGTCACTAGGACTAAGGTCACTAATTAGCCTTTATTAGTTTCTATTTCAATTTCATATAGTTAGGACTTAGTGAGTTTGAGTCATTAATGTGTCTTGAACACATAGAGTTGTTAATGGATGTCATTATGATGTCTTAGGGTCTTTTAGTTAGTTGGTTCCTCATAATCTCATGAGGATAGAGATCCTAAGAAATAGGATCATTGCTTAAATAAAAGTTGCTAAATGTTGTAACAATGTTGTCATGACAATATTTGCTTTTATTACAAATGTTGCATGCAATTTTGATATCCTCGGATTCCCTAAAGTCTAGGAGATGATGCTCAGCCAATAGGGCCTAAAATTATGGAGAATAAATCTAATTTTAGGGATGAATTGAATCTCAAGAGTGTGTGTGTGTGTATTGTAAAGTTTGAGTTTTGTTAATTTTAGCTTTGCAACAGTGTTCTAGAAGATATTTTGATTTTATGTGTTGAAAATCATATCAAATGACTTGAATGTGTTGCTATAGTGATTACATCATTTTCTACAGGGGTTTTTAAGACTTTTTCATTTGATAGGTTAAGGTTTTTAAGTAGATTTAGTGTACATAATAAATTGATTTAGTTTAAGTCTGTTTGCTAGTCTCTGTGAGAGTTTGTGAAGTCATGGCTCTCACATGAGATTCAACCATGGAAAATTGAAAGAAATGGTTGAATATTTAATTGGGGCCACTCTATATGATATACATAAAGAGGGAGAACTAGTTGAGCATGTTAGCTATTTTTAGTGTCAAGCCCTAGGCGAGCTAGGAAGACCTAGCTAGAGGTTTGACAAAGAAGATTAGAAGACTTCATGTGGGGAATGCATGTTACAGTATGGCTCCAAGAATTTTTCCAGTAGGTATTCACCATTACTATCCATCCTAAGTATATTTAGGTCATGTCAATCAATTTGGATAGGTTTTGAACAAGTTCTTTGCAAGTAGCTAGTCTGTCCTAGAAACTAGGTCTTTTAGTCTTGTTTCTCCTTGTTAATAAGAAGGAGGTGTAGGGAGGGTGTCAGGATCTAAGAGCTCTAGATTATTTAATTTAATCTAAAAGGGTACCCATATCAAAAAATGGTTTTGTAGGTTTTTTGGAGAATTTGAGCAAGAAAGGGCAAAATCCATAAATAAAAAAAAAGGCTACTAGGAATAGGCCTATCTTTAAGGTCTCCTATGGTGAACTAGTGAAGCTGATGAAAATTTGATGAAAGATCCTTTCTTAATGATTCAAATGGGATGGGATATGAATAAATTCCAAGTTTAGGTAGTCCCTAAAAGGAAGTATGACATTTGTGAAGAACTAGCACTTAGAGCCTTCTAATTAAGTGTGGAAAAGTGAACCAAAACTAAGGTGTTGATCCTTCAAGGTGAATTTTTCATAGATTGAATCTTAAAAAAGAGTTTGAATAGGTCTTAGTTAATGATCTATTCCTATTAAAAGATCCTATAGAGAGATAGGTTACTAGGAGGCAAGTGAAGTCTCTTGGAGGGAGTGAAAGCTAGCCTTGGAGTTTATCATACAACATATTGGTATCAAAGCTAGGTTGATCAAGCTTATGGTTGATGTTGTAGCCTTCTGAATTATTAGGAGAGAATACAATAGATAAATCCATGATGACTAAAGCTAAATTAGCCAAGAAGGTTGAGGAAAGAGAGGAGGATAACAAATTGCTAATGCAAAGACTAGCTCAAATGGAGTAGCTCTTGGGTGAAGTCCAAGACAAAGAAGATAAGGTCAAGGAAAAGATTGACCAAAAGGAAGAAGCTAAAGTGAGGGAGAAGGAATTAGAGTTAGAGGAAGAAGCACCAACACCTGACCATGTTCTTCCTAAAGAGCCATTCTTAAAAGCATTTAAATCATTGAGTGGAAAAGCTTTGGAAGGTGTGCCACTATTCAATGGACAAATAGATCCAGATTTAGTTGTGAATTGGATTGATAGCATAAAGAACCATTTTGAATGTGATGGTATCTCTGAAGCACAAAAGGTTATGGTAGAAAAGTCTAGACTAAGAGGTTCAACTCTTAGTTGGTGGAAGTTTATGTAAACCAAGACAAAAAAGGATGGAAAAGGTCCTATTATGACATGGAAGGGTATGGTATCCAAAGTAAAGCAAACCTACCTTCCTGATGACTATGAAGTCCAAATGCATAGAAGGAGACACAATCTTAGGCAAAAAGATTTGGATGTCCAAGCATACATTCAGGAGTTTCAAAAACTATGTTTGAGATCTAAGGTGGTTGAAGAAGAGAGCATCAAGCTTGCAAGATACTTGAATGGCCTCTAATGGTCAATTCAAGAAGATATGAGCCTAGTGAACATCAAATCCATTAGGAAATGCTATCAAATGGCCTTGAAGATAGAGGAGAAAAGAAAGAGAAACAAAGGAACCTCCAAAGGAAAAGGAAAAGGCAAAGATAACAAAGGTCAAAGAGGTGGCTATGGTGGGAGAAGTTCTAATTCAAGACCTCAAGGTGATGTAAAATTCAGTGATCAACAAGAAGGAAGCTCAAGTAGAGGTGGTAGAGGAATAAATTCTAACTCTAGCTTTAGAGGAAGAAGTGGTGGTTCATCACAAGGAGGAATAGGCAATTATTTTACCAATATGAAGTGATACCATTGCAATCAAATGGGGCACACTGCCTATAGATTCCCAAAGAAAGGTGGTTCATCACAAGGAGGTGATAAGAGGACTAACTTAGTTGAAGATGACTCCAATACAACATAAAAGCATGCTAAAGTACCACTAAATTCAAAGGAAGGAGAGAACCTCATGATGAGGAGGACTCTAATCAAGGAACTAGTGAAGGAGGAGCCAAGACAAAGGAGATCTTTGTTTAGGATCAAATGCAAGATAATGGGGAAAGAATGTAGGGTCATCATTGATTTAGGCTCTATAGATAACATAGTGTTAGAGGAAGCAGTCAGCAAGCTCAAGTTGACAAGAATATCCCATACCAATCCTTACAAGGTCACTTGGCTTAACAAAGGCCAACATGTGTTATTGAATGAGCAAGCATGGGTGGAGTTCTCCATTGGAAGGTAAAAAGACCAAGTGTTATGTGATGTGTTGCCTATGGATGCATGCCATTTTCTCCTAGGTAGACCTTGGCAATTTTACCACCGAGAAATACATGATAGAGGAAAGAATTCTTATTCTTTAAAGAAGGACAATGTAACCTTCAAATTACAGTCATTATTGGAAGATACTAAAGTAAGGACAATAGGTCCAAATGTACTTATGGTGAGTGAAAAAGATTTCTTGTAAACCATGGAAGAGAGTGAAGGAATAGGCTATGCATTGGTGTTCAAACCAACAGAGGGAGATGAAGGCAAGGGAGCCAAGAAGACTAAATTACTAGGGGAGATTCAAGGTATGTTGCAGACTTACGGAGACATTGTAAGTGATGGACAACCATCAACCATACCCCCTAAAAGAGCCATAATCTATAGGATAGACCTTATCCCAGGAGCTACCCTACCTAACAAGGCTTCTTACAAGATGACCCCTAAACAAAATGAGGAAATAGAAAGACAAATACAAGAGCTCTTAGACCAAGGCCTAATTAGGAAGAGTATAAGTCCATGTGTTGTACCCACCATACTTGCACCTAAGAAAGGAAAAACTTGGAGGCTACATATTGAATCAAGGGCCATCAATAGGATAACCATAAGGTATAAGTTACGTATTCCTAGGATTGAAGACTTAATGGATTGTTTAGGTGATGCAAAGTACTATAGCAAGATAGACTTGAAGAGTGGCTATCATCAAATAAGAATCTGTGAAGGTGATGAGTGGAAGATGGACTTCAAGACCAATGAAGGGATTTATGAATGGCTTGTTATGCCATTTGGATTGTCTAATGCCCACTCCACATTCATGAGGTCCATGAATGAAGTCCTCAAAGACTACATAGGCAAGTTTGTAGTTGTATATCTAGATGATATACTAATTTTTAGCAAGACAAGGAGTGAGAATTTGGAACATCTTGATATTTTTTTCAAGAAGCTACATGATGAGAAGTTGATGATCAACTTGGAGAAGTGTGAGTTCATTAAAATAGAACTATTGTACCTTGGGTTTGTCTTATCACATGGAAATATGAAAATGGACAAGAGTGAAGTGGAGGCTATCATGAATTGGCCAACTCCAAGGACAACAATAGAGGTAAGAAGTTTTCATGGCCTTTCACAATACTATAGAAAGTTCATAAGAAAATTTAGCGCAATTTGTGCTCCTATGTTTGATACTATCAAAGGAGGAATGAAAACCAAGAGCTTTGAGTTGTTGAAGGAGAGGATAGCTACCCAACCTGTTTTAGTGCTGCCAAGCTTTGAGAAGCTATTCACCATTGAATGTGATGCTAGCAATGTAGCCATTGGGGATGTTTTAAGCCAAGAAGGTAGACTGGTGGCTTCCCATTCTAAAAAGTTGAGTGAGGTTAAGAGGAAGTACTCCTCATATGACCTAGAAATGTATGCATTGGTCCAAGCTCTAAGAAAGTGGAGGAATTACTTGATTCCCAAGGATTTCATTATGTATTCAGACAATCAAGCACTTAGCTTTCTAAATTCACAAGAGAAGTTGAGTCACAAGCACATGAAGTGGGTTGAGTACTTACAGGATTACACCTTCAATATGAAGCACAAGAAAGGTGTTCTAAACAAGGTGGTAGATGCAATGTCAAGAAGAGCCCTCACACTCAAAGAAATGCAGTTGAAAATCATGGGGATAGATCATTTCAAGGATCTATATGTAGATGATGAAGACTTTTCTGACATTTATAAGGTATGTTTTGAGTACAAGAATCATTTTCATAGTAAATATGCTGAATATACTTTGCAAAGTGATCTCTTGTTCAAAGGGAATCATTTGTGTGTTCCTAGAGGCTCTATTAGAGAGAATTTGATTCAAGAAAAACATAATGGTGCTTTGAGTGGTCACTAAGAATCAAGACCTTGTTTCAAGGTTTTACTATTGGCCTTGAATGAATCTTGATGTTAGGAGGTATGTGGAAAGTTGTTTTGTATGTCAAAAAGCCAAAGGCACTTCCACAAATTCTAGTCTCTATCAACCACTACCTATTCCTACTAGGTCATGGGAATGTTTAAGCATGGTTTTTTTAGTTGGGTTACCCAAGAAAAGACAAGGAATGGATAGTGTTTATGTGGTTGTAGATAGATTTAGAAAGATAGCTCACTTTGTGCCATGAAAGACCACAAATGATGAAATTCAAATAGCCTCTCTATTCTTCAAGGAGATAGTAATAATCCATGGGTTACCTATCAACATTGTGTCAGATAGGGACACTAAGTTTATGAGTCATTTTTGGAAGACACTTTGGCAAATATTAGGCACCAACTTGTCCTTTGGATTAGCATACCATCCCCAAACTAATGGTCAAACTGAGGTTGTCAATAGGAGCCTTGGAAACCTTCTAAGATGCTTGACTAAAGTGTATAGTTAGTAATGGGATCAGTTGATTAGGCAAGTTGAATATGCCTATAATGACACCACAAATAGATCAACAGGGAAGAGTCCATTTGAAATAGTATATGGCCTACATCCTAGATGTGTCTATGAATTGAGAGATTTGAAAGGAGTCAAAGCAAGTGGATATGTTGATGATTTTGCATTTTCTATTCAAAAGAGATTCATGAAATAGTGAGGAAGACTTTGAGGAATAACACCATGAAATACAAAGCCAAAGTGAATAAAGGTAGAAGTACAGTAGAGTTTAATGTTGGATATCTTGTCATGGTTCATCTCAACAAGTAAAGACTACATAAAGGAGTACCTCACAAGCTGCAAATGAGGAGGATAGGACCCTGTCCTATATTACGAAGGTACGGTAACAATGCTTACAAAGTAGACCTACCAGAGGATAGTGGAATATCTAATATATTCAATGTTATAGACCTTGTCTATTACAAAGTACCACAAGAAGACATGGACCAGACCATACATGAAGTGATCAAGGATGTAGAAGACTTAAAACTCCCTCCTACTACAGATGCATGACCAGATAGTGTATTAGATACCAGGGTCTATAAAAAGACTAGACTCAGGGAGTATAAGGAACACCTCATTAAGAGGTATGGACAGAGTGTTTCTAATTAAATTTGGGTCAAGGATTCAAAGTTTAAAATGATGGGCATTGATCCTACCATCATCAATCCAAGGATGGATTGAAGTTCTTATTTTTGGGGAGGATGGTGCAGGAGCAACTAGGCTAGCCTCCATGGTTAGTGTGTTTTTGGCTTGTAATTGACTCTAGACAAGTCAAGAGGTTAGATTACTTGGTTTGAGGACATTATAAGGTCTCTTGCAATCTTTTCTAAGTGAATGAGTCACTAGGACTAAGATCACTAATTAGCCTTTGTTAGTTGCTATTTCAATTTCATAGAGCTAGAAGTTAGTGAGTTTGAGTCATTAATGTGACTTGAACACATAGAGTTGTTAATGGATGTCATTATGATTCATTAAGGTCTTTTAGTTAGTTAGTTTCTCAAAATCTCATGAGGATAGAGATCCTAAGAAATAGGATCATGGCTTAACTAAAACTTGCCAAATGTTGTAACAATGTTGTCATGACAACATTTACTTTTATTGCAAATGTTGCATGCAATTTGGATATCCTCAAATTCCCTAAAGTATAGGAGATGATGCTCAGCCAAGAGGCCCTAAAATGAAGGAGAATAAATCTAATGTTAGGGATGACTCAAATCTCAAGAGCGTGTGTATTGTAAAGTTTGAGTTTTGTTAATTTTAGCTCTACAATAGTGTTCTAGAAGATATTCTAAGTTTATGTGTTGATAGTCATATAAAATGACTTGAATGTGTTGATATAGTGATTGCATCATGTTATATAGGGGTTTTGAAGACATTTTTGTTTGATAGGTTAAGGGTTTTAAGTTGATTTAGTGTATATAATAAATTGATTTAGTTTAAGTCTATTTGTTGGTCTTTGTGAGATAGTTTGTGAAGTCATGGCTCTCACATGAGATTAAACAATGGAAACTCCAAAGAAATGGTTGAATCTTCAAGTGGGGCCACTATACATAATGTACATAAAGGGAGAGAATTTGTTGATATTGTTAGCTATTTTTAGTGTCAAGCCCTAGGCGAGCTAGCAAGACCCAGCTAGAGGTTTGACAGAGAAGATTAGAATACTTCATGTGGAGAATGCATGGTACAGTATGGCTCCAAGAATTTTTCCAGTATTTATTCACCATTAATATTCATCCTAAGAAGATTGAGTTCATGTCAATCAATTTGGATAGGTTTTAAACAAGTTCTTTTCAAGTAGCTAGTTTGTCCTAAAAACTAGGTCTTTTATCCCTATTTCTCCTTGTTAATAGGAAGGAGGTGTACAGAGGGTGTTAGGACCTAAGAGCTCTAGGTTATTTAATTTAATCAAAAATGGTATCCATATCATAAATTGGTTTTCCAAGTTGTTTGGAGAATTTGAGAAAGAAAGGGCAAAAGCCATAAAAAAAAGGCTACTAGGAATAGGCCCATCTTTAAGGTCTCCTATGGTGAACTAGTGAAGTCAATGAAAATTTGATGAAAGATCCTTTCCTAATGATTCAAATGGGATGGGATATGAAAACATTCAAGGTGCAGGTAGTCCCTACAAGGAAGTATGACATTTGTGGACAACTAGCACTTAGAGCCTTCTAAGTGAGCGTGGAGAAGTGAGCCAAAACTAAGGTGTTGATCCTTCAAGGTGAAGTTTTCATAGATTGACTCTTACAATAGAGTTTGAATAGGTCTTAGTTAATGATCTAAGCCTATTGGAAGATCCTATAGAGGATAGGATACTAGGAGGCAAGTGAAGTCTCTTGGAGGGAGTGAAAGCTAGCCTTCGAGTTTATCATACTTCACGAATATAAATGCATATATATAATAATAATCTAAAATAATTAAAATATTATAAATTCATGTTTAAACTTACATATTTTTAAAAACTACCTGACCACTACTAGGTGTCAAATTTTCTAAATCACTCCTATGAAAAGAATCCTCATGTTGTAAAGGAACAACTGACCCCTGCAAATTTAGTACAATAGTTGGTTATATACATGTGCATAGTATATATATTATGTAAAGTACTTGAAATATATAAATGCATGTGTACACATGCATGCTTAAACATACATATATCTAATAATTACTTGACCACTAGTAGGTGTCATGTCAAATAGATCTCTCATATGAAGATACTCTGAGCCCACACTAGAGGTAACATGGTCTACTAACTATGCCTAAGCCCACACTAGAGGTAAAATGGTTTACTAACTTGAGAGTGTGATCAACACTAAGGTATCTAAATTAGATCCACTTGAGAAAGCTCCATTAGTAATGAATTCTTTTGACTCTAAATTTTCTAACTTGAAGGATATTGCGATAATAAAAGTTCAGGAAGACTTTGAAGTAGAAATGCAGCAAACCTTAAGTGTAAATATTCAAAATGATATTGGTAGTTTAGATGTATGTATAAAGAATTTGAGGAGACATTTTGAGATAGGAAAGAATTTGTACATACAATGCACTAAATAAAAAATCCTAATAGTTGAAGAGGACAAGAAGATCAGAGAGAAGTTAGATGCTATTACAGCTGAGACTAACACCTTGACAAGCCCTAATGTCAAGAGAAGTTCTGTAGAGAAGAACATAAGGAAATTGAAAGATGAAATCAAAATGATAGCAGAGGAGAAGAACAAAAAGATGATCAGGGTTAACATCTTGAGAGAGCATGTCTCAATCAAGATATCAATTGTTGAAGATCAAATTGAGCAGTGTCTTTTAGCAAAGACATCATTTCAGAAGTTTAGCTTCAATTCCCTGCAAGCTTGTCAGATAGTAGCATATGGATTGAGTACTCTACTCAATGTTGCTGAATCTATCAGGAAGATATGGGAGAAAGATTTTGAATCTTGGAAGTTAGAGTTTGGTGATTGTGTTTCAAGCCTACCAGCTTTGCAATAATTGATAATAAGGTATAAAGTTTTTGAAATTCTTGTACACCCTATCTTTGTCATTGTTGTCAAAGGGGGAGAGATAGCAGAAAATTGAATATATGTTGAGGAAGGATACTCATAGGGGGAGCTATTCTATGGAGTATGATATTGTATACATATTGTATAACTTTTTCTTTTGGCCAAAATTTTGTATAAGTGTTTTTGAAGTTTTGTTTGCACACTTAGCCAATTTTCCCATATGTTGCCACCAATGACAAAGGGAGAGATTGTTCAAAATTTGGCTAATGTGGATGCATAGATTTTGTGATTATGGCAACATATGATCTCTATTGAGAGGGCAGGATCTGGAATGCAAGTATGCAAAGTTGAAGAAAGAAATTGTCTAAGTTTGAATACAGTGATCCTGACAGAGCACCCAATGAAGATTTAGTTGGTGATGTCCACTGGAGAAATTTTTTTGTTTTCATAGTTAAATAAAGCTTCTATATAGTACTAGGATACCCCATCTCAGTGTGCATAAATTTTGGAGCAGTACGGACAAAGTTATTCAAAGTTTACCGAAGACAGTTTTCCAGACAGAACAATTTTGGAGACAGTTTTAGCAAAAGAGTTAAGGGATTATTTTTTCTTGTCAAAATAATGACTTAACATTATGAAGGGATGACATCCTAGATGTTTACTCTTTGATAAAGATTTTGGAAGCTGACCATGTAAAGTTATTAGCTTTAATAACTCATATATTAGGCATACTTGAAATGTAATGAAATATAGAAGTGAGATGTAAAGAGAAAGAAAAGATAACTTGAAATAGTTGTATATTGTGATAGAAGCAAAGGCTATTGATGTGAATTTTTAAGCAGTACCATATTACAGTCAGAACCATTTTTGTATTGCCTATTTGGGCAGTGAGCTCAACTGGTGATCAGGCTTTCTAATCTAACTCCTAACAGGGTTAAGGCTTCTAACAAGGCCTAAAGTCCTTTAACCAGGACAAATCTACTATATATTGTAAATTGACTCCTAACAGGGTCCAATATCCCTAACAGGATACTTTTGATTAGTAATCTTTGTGGGTACCATCCCCACTGGGGTTTTCCCTTGGCCAGGGTTTCCTCGAGAACATATGATGTGTTATGAGTTCTTTCTATTTACTGCTATGTTTATTAATCAGCTTGATAATATTTTTATGCACTAAAGTAATTTTTTATATCCATAAGTGGGCAAAAGAAAAATTTTGTGAAATACTGATTCACCCCCCCCTCTCAGTATTTCCTATTTCTAACAACTTTTATTGCAAATGTTGCATGCAATTTTGATATCCTCAAATTCCCTAAAGTATAGGAGATGATGCTCAGCCAAGAGGCCCTAAAATGAAGGAGAAGACATATAATGTTAGGGATGACTCAAATCTCAAGAGTGTGTGTATTGTAAAGTTTGAGTTATGTTAATTTTAGCTCTGCAATAGTGTTCTAGAAGATATTCTGAGTTTATGTGTTGATAGTCATATCAAATGACTTGAATGTGTTGATATAGTGATTGCATCATGTTCTATAGGGGTTTTGAAGACATTTTTTTTTGATAGGTTAAGGGTTTTAACTTGATTTAGTGTATATAATAAATTGATTTAGTTTAAGTCTGTTTGTTGGTCTTTGTGAGATAGTTTGTGAAGTCATGGCTCTCACATGAGATTAAACAATGGAAACTCCAAAGAAATGGTTGAATCTTCAAGTGGGGCCACTATATATAATGTACATAAAGGGAGATAATTAGTTGAGAATGTTAGCTATTTTTAGTGTCAAGCCCTAGGTGAGCTAGCAAGACCCAGCTAGAGGTTTGACACAGAAGATTAGAATACTTCATGTGGAGAATGCATGGTACAATATGGCTCCAAGAATTTTTCCAGTAGGTATTCACCATTAATATTCATCCTAAGAAGATTGAGGTCATGTCAATCAATTTGGATATGTTTTGAACATGTTCTTTGCAAGTAGCTAGTTTGTCCTAAAAACTAGGTCTTTTATCCCTATTTCTCCTTGTTAATAGAAAGGAGGTGTACAGAGGGTGTTAGGACCTAAGAGCTCTAGGTTATTTAATTTAATTGAAAAGGGTATCCATAGGATAAATTGGTTTTGTAGGTTGTTTGGAGAATTTGAGAAAGAAAGGGCAAAAGCCATAAAAAAAGGCTACTAGGAATAGGCCTATCTCTAAGGTCTCCTATGGTGAACTAGTGAAGCTGATGAAAATTTGATGCAAGATCTTTTCCTGATGATTCAAATGGGATGGGATATGAAAAAATTCAAGGTGCAGGTAGTCCCTACAAGGAAGTATGACATTTGTGGAGAACTAGCACTTAGAGCCTTCTAAGTGAGTGTGGAGAAGTGAGCCAAAACTAAGGTGTTGATCCTTCAAGGTGAAGTTTTCATAAATTGAATCTTACAATAGAGTTTGAATAGGTCTTAGTTAATGATCTAAGCCTATTGGAAGATCCTATAGAGGGATAGGATACTAGGAGGCAAGTGAAGTCTCTTGGAGGGAGTGAAAGCTAGCCTTCAAGTTTATCATACTTCACGAATATAAATGCATGTATATATAATAATAATCTAAAATAATTAAAATATTATAAATTCATGTTTAAACTTACGTATTTTTAAAACTTACTTGACCACTACTAGGTGTCATATTTTCTGAATCACTCCTATGAAAAGAATCCTCATGTTGTAAAGGAACAACTGACCCCTGCAAATTTAGTACAATAGTTGGTTATATACATGTGCATAGTATATATATTATGTAAAGTACTTGAAATATATAAATTCATGTGTACACATGCATGCTTAAGCATTCATATATCTAAAACTTACTTGACCACTAGTAGGTGTCATGTCAAATAGATCTCTCATATGAAGATACTCTGAGCCCACACTAGAGGTAACATGGTCTACTAACTATGCCTGCAAAATATTCTACATTGAATAAACATCAATAGACATGTCTACAATTAATTATTCACTAAAACTTCTAAGAAAAAAGAAAGGAATTTTTTATATGTACCTAGGTCTTAGTAGCCAAAGGATCATCAGTGTGCTACACCATCGTATCATCAACTAAAACTACATCACCCACACCACCTTCAATCCTGAAGCTCTCTAGTAATGATGAGTGTAGGGGTGACACTAGCTGGGAGGGGAGTGATGTAGAATCTAAACCATCTGGATACAATAACATATCCATATATGTGCCAACATCACTTCCAATGCCCACCTGACTCAACCCATGGAACTTCTCATCAAAAGTGTCTTGGCCCTCAGTGGTGATGCGTACATCTCCAACCTATATACTTGGCTCTACTGCTATAGAGTCATATGTGGGTACAGAGTGCTCTGCACTATGTTGTGCTTGACTAGTAGATGGTGCATCTTGTGTCGATGGAACTAGAGGACCTTGTGCAAGTGCAATGAAATTCCTGACCAAATGTATTGGGATCTTGTGTGTGTCAGCAACATAAGAATAGGCCTGCAAGAGATCCTCCAAAAAGTAAAGGGCCATATCTAAATGACTATGATGACCCAATAGTGCTTGTATCTCTCCAAGTACAGGAAGAACTGGAGCTCTATATGTCTCATCAGCCACACATACATTAGTACTAGACAAGGCCTCAGAAGATGATCTAGCTCTACTTGGTCTAGTCAAAATGTATTTGTCCACTGAATCTAAAGTGATGGATGTGGCTATAGAAGCAATCTATCCTATACTATCCACCACTCCCCTCTAAGAAGCAATGATGACAATATCTACAGTAGCATCCATCGCCGGTGCCACTATCAGAGTCCTATGCCCAACTAGCTATCTACAAGGTTGTACAACTCAATAAGCCCTACAATATTGATTGTGGTCTACAACCCTTCTGAGGCCCTGACCATAATATGCTAGAAGATCTAAATAGTTGACCCTAAGTCCCAAACATAACTTAGTGTACAAGTTCTATGCAAAATATAATGGAATTTGGTCACTATTTAGATAACAACTGTGTGTTGCAAGAAACTGAGCGTAAATCATACATGTGATCTAAGGAATCACATACCGTGTGACTTGATATGCCCTCATAGGGGCCCTCCCATCATAATGTGTGAAAACCTCTCATTTGATGATTTCCTTGGGGACAAGGCTCTGAACCCTTGCCAAGGAAACATCACTGGAGAACTCATCCCTCAACTCTCGAAAAATGGTCTCAACTACCTAAGGCATGAAGAAGGAGTGAGACCTCAATTTGGTAGTCATAGTCTCCAAACTGGTCAATATGGTAGCACAAGTATCTCTATATATACCATCTGATGAAGATGTACGAATAAACTCTCTAAGTCAAGCCATCTCCATGTTAGCAATATGAAAAATGGTCTTCATATCAAGAGTCTGAGGTGCATCTTGAGTGGCCATCTAGATACTTAACATGTGAAAGCTAAGTGTTAATAATTAAGTACTTGATTACATGTTATAACTACATGTAAAATGGAAACAAATATCTAAATATATAAAATTATAAGTCTTATTAGGTCTTAAGGATCCTAGAGTGTCTTAAGCAGTCATCGGTAACATAAGAGGTCCTAAAGTATAGATAAGAGTCCTAGAGTGTCTTAAGGGCTCGTGGGTAACATAAGAGGTCATAAGCTATAGATAAGCATCCTAGAGTGTCTCAAGGGGTCGTGGGTAACATAAGGGGTCCTAAGGTATAGATAAGAGTCCTACAATGTCTTAAGGGGTTATGGGTAACATAAAAGGTCCTAAGGGGTCCTATGTTAAATTAGTGGATCCTCGTATGTATTAATTGAATCTAAGATACATAAATGTGTCATAAGACAACCTAAGATATGTTAATGGGACTTTTAGATTCGAATGGGTCATATATGTCTTAAAATGTCGTAAGGGATGTATAATGGTAAAATAATATTAATGGTTTGTAGATGTCATAAGTGGTCTTGGGACATCCTAAGATTCTTTAATGGGTCTTGGGGGTCCTAAGGTTTCATATTTGTTTTAAGATTTCATAAGGGATCCAGATAAGAGTCTTAGAATGTTAATGAGTCATAGGTGAAATAAGTAGTCCTAGATTTTTTTAAGGGGTTGTGAGTAATATACGAGGTCATAAGCTATAGATAATGGTCCTAAAGTGTCTTAAGGGGTCATGGGTAAATAATGAAGGGTGCTCCCCTTAATACCACAAACACATAACAGAAATAGAGAAATAACAACAATATGCAAGAACAAAAAATTGGCTTCTTATTATCTCCACAAATGTGGAATTACAAACTTTCAAAATTACAATATGTAAAGCCACATGGGCATTCCCTTACAATATTCTATAGGACAAAGCCTCAAATCAATACCCAGATCTACTACCCAGAACTATCCCGAACTACCTAAGACAACACTACAGCCTTCCTTATACAGGCAATTTTCCACTGCTTGGGAAGGTTCCAAAAATTTTATCCAACAAGGTGGACCAAACTTAGAATTATTTTATTTTTCATTTTATTACATCAAAGTCAGCTCAAAATAACTTTTGAAACCCAAACAGAAATTTTAAAGGAAAATAATTTTTTGCCATTTCAAGTGACCCAACTTTCGGAGACCATAAGTCATCACCCGTTGACCTAATTGACTATTATAACCCCATTTCGGAAAGAGCACGAGGAGCTCTACAATGCATGAATCAAGCAAGCTTCATTCAACCAAAAATTTGACCTCATCCAGGGCCTCTAAAGCCTTCAAAATTGAGTTCAAAGTTTCTATACCCTGTTTCCAAAATTGAAAAGTTTCCATAACTTCAAAACCAGACTTGATCTAGCAATGAAACTTTATAGGCAGGCTGATATGACTAAGATGAACCTCCAACTATGAAATCAAAACATTTTGAGATCATATGACCAACTTACTAAAAATAGAAAGTTTCCATAAATAGCAGCTCTAGACAAGATAGCCCTTATTGAAAAGAAACCAAAAATATTTTTGGGTGATGCAAGATTGCTCTTACACCCAGGATGCTCCTGCATCAGACGCCCGGGGTAATTTGAGAAGTGACCCTGTCATGACTCAAGTGTGAAGAGGGAAACCAAGATGGTTAACCTCCTACTTTGTCACTGCCATGATGAATCTTCAATAGGTCATCCTTTCCACTTGACCAGATATTCTTCATATGTCCTGTTCCTTATGCTTTTTCCAACACAACTGTCTAGTATATCCTCAAGCTCCTTAGTATCTGAGCTAGTTGCTGGAATAATCCACTGTGTTGTTGTGATCTCATCTTTGACACCTCCTTCATGATACTCTGTCAAATCTAAAATGTTAAACACTAGTGAAATATTCAGCTCAGTAGGTAATTCTACCTCATGCATTTCCTGAATCATGCTTCTTCAGTATCGTACATGGCCCAAACTTCTTCATTTTTAGCTTGTTGTATGTGCCAACTATAAATCGCTACTTTGCAAATGAACCATGACTTCATCTCCAACCTAAAATTCTTTATGCCTCCTTTTCTCATATTCCTTCACCTTATACTACGCATTCATCTTGGTAATGTGCTTCCTCACCTCCTCATGGATGTTCTTCAAATGTTTTGCAAAATCCTCAGCTTCTGCACTACTTATTTCTCCTTTATCTATCTTCCTCAACTTAGATGCATTTTTGGGACTACTTCCATATATAATTTGGAATGGTGATTTACCAGTGCTCCTATTGATAGAATTATTATATGCAAATTTTGCCTGTGGTCAAATCAAATCCCATCCTATTGGCTTATCTCCAACCAAATATCTTAGCAAATTCCCCAAACTCCTATTCACCACCTCTGTCTATCCATCAGTCTGTGGATGATGTGATGAGCTGAACTTCAAATCTATCTTCAACTTCTTCCACAATGTATGCCAGAAATATCCAACAAACTTAGTGTCTCGATCTGAAACTATGGTCTTTGGCAAACCACGTAGTCTCACTACTCTAAAAAACAATTTTGCTACATGAACAACATCATTAGTCTTCTTGTAGGGAATAAAATGTGCCATCTGAAAATCTATCAACCACCATAAAAAATAAATCATGTCGCCGCTAAGTCCTCGGTAAACCCAGAACAAAGGTCATACTGATATCCTCCCAAGGCTTCTATGGTATAGGTAATGACTGATACAACCCTATATTCTGCTTCACTCCTTTCACCATCTGACATACTCTACAACTCTTTACAAACTTCTTCACATCTTGCTGCAACTACAACCAATAATAATTCTCACTAACCAAAGCAAGGGTTTTATCATGACCAAAATGTCCAGCCAATCCTCCGCTATGCTTCTCTTTGATGAGATTCTCCCTCATAGAAATTTGGGGAATGCACAACTAACTCCCCCTAAATAGCATATCATCCTAGATGATAAAATCCAACCACTTCATTCTATCTAGAGTAACAGGTTATTTACAAGCTTTCCAAGCTTCACCAAAATCAGGATCCTCTGGATACAAATTCTTGAGTTTCTTGAACCCAACCACCTCAATCTATATTTCTATCAGCAATAGTTGCCTTCTACTAGGTGCATCTGCAACCCTGTTAGACTTTCCACTTTTGTGTTTCAAAACAAATGTATAACTCTACAAAAACTCAACCCATTTCAAATGCCTCTGATTCAACTTTCCTTGACTATTCAAATATTGCAAAGCTTGATGATCAGTATACAAAACAAACTCCTTAAGAAGTAGATAGTGTCTCCACTTCTTCAATGCTTGAACTATAGCATAAAATTCTTGATCATAAATAGAATATTTTCTCTTGGCATCATTCAACTTCTCATTGAAATAAGCAATAGGTTTACCTTCTTGGCTCATAACAGCTCCTATTGTAGTACCACTAGCATCACAGTCTACTTGAAACACCTTATTAAAATTTGGAAGTGCTAAAATAGGTTGTTCTGTAACTTTCTGTTTCAACAGTTTAAAATTCTTATCTGCCCCATTAGTCCACTTGAAGTTTTTTATATCCCCTCTCATTGTTTCAGTCAAGGGTCCACAAATACTGCTAAAATTTTTGATAAATTTTCTATAAAAGCTAACCAAACCATGAAAAGATCTTACCTCAGTAGCACTCCTTGGAGTAGGCCATTCAAGGATAGCCTGTACTTTCTCTAGATCCATTTTCAGACCTTCTGTTGAAACTACGAATCCCAAATACACTAATTCCTTCTTCACAAAATTGCACTTCCTCAAATTAATCAACAATTTCTCATCTCTCAACTTCTCAAACACCATACGAATATGCATCATATGTTCCTCCAATGTCTTTCTAAAGATCAAAATATCATCTAGGTAAACAATGACAAACTTACCAAGAAATTCTTTCAGAACCTCGTTCATGAGCCGCATGAAAGTGCTTGTTGCATTGGTTAGCCCAAAAGGCATGACTAACCACTCATAAAATCCTTCTTTTGTCTGGAAGGAAGTCTTCCATTCATCTCCTTCTCTTATTCGAATCTGGTGATATCCACTCTTCAGATCTATTTTTGATCATCCATTCGTGGTAATGGAAACTGGTACTTGATTGTGATCTTGTTTATTGCTCTAGAATCTATACACATCCTCCATTATCCATTCTTCTTTGGTGCTAATACCACTAGTACAGCATGGGGACTCAAACTCTCTCGAATCAACCCCTTCTATAATAACTCATGTACTTGTCTATTCAAGTCTTCACTTTCTACTGGTGTCATTTTGTGTGTTGCCTTGTTTGAAAAACTGGCTCCTGGAATCAAATCCATTCGATGACTAATCTTCCTTACCAGTGGTAATCCATCAAGTACATTGTCAGATCCAATATCCTAAAACTCAGTCAACAAATCTGCAACCTCTACAGGTACATCCTCCATTTCCTCTTTACTAGCTTTTGGAATTAAAGAAAAACACACATGCTCATGCCTCATACCATCTAGGAATTTTCTTCCATCAACAAAAGTTATTCTTTCATTAGCACATACCTTTTGTTTAGTCTCCTTCAATGGCTTTAGCTTATGTTGCACTCCATCCTTTGTCAGGAATAGGTATTTGCACGACCATTATGTATAGCACATCTATCAAACTACCATGGCCTTCCCAAAAACATGTGACATGCATCCATAGGTATGATATCACATAGTACCTCATCATGGTACCCACCAATCTTGAACTTTACTAGGCACTCTTCACTGACCATGACTTTATGGTCATCCTACACCCAGGCAATCTGATATGGATGTGGGTGTTTCTATCTCTTGAGCTTCAACTTTGTCACCATCTCTTCTGACACCAAATTGTCAGGGCTTCTACTATCAATAATCACATCACATCATTTACCCTCACACATGCATCTAGTGTGAAACAGGCTCCTCCTTTGTTCAAGTTTATTCTCACCACTCAATAGGACTCTTCTATTAATCAACATTTCTACTCTTTCAACATCTTTAGAATTTGAGGATCTGGCATCTTCATCTACATGTACCACTCTGGCTTGGCCTTCATTCCTCCTATCTGTCCTTCCTTAGTGTTGAGGACATTCAAATGCCCTGTGATCTTCTCCACAATGAAAACATGTTCCACAAAAACCTCCTCTTCCTGAACCTTGTCCTCTTCCTCTTCCTCAATGATCTCTATTGTTCTGATCTTTGAAATGATTGGATTTGTTTCCTCTCTAATTTTGACTACTACTGGCCTCATTCTTTTTTTTTGAATCTTCATTTCAGTCTGCATATGACCATCCACCAGATCATCCACCATGACCTCTTCCATTTTGTCTACTCTCAAACTTTTTATTTAGCTTTTCCTCTACTTTTAGAACAAACTGGTATGCCTCTTCAATACTATTCATTCAAACTAGATTCAGCTCCTCCTGAATGCTTGGCCTCAACCCATAAAGGTAACGAGAAACTTTCTCTTTATTAGCTTTTGCATGGCCTATTCTAATGAGGATTCGATAGAACTCCTCTGTATACTCCTAAACAGATCATCCCGCTTGCTTCAAACTTTGCATTTTCTTCAGTAGGTCAAGTTCATAATCAACAGGGATGACCTGTCGCTTCAATTTATCCACCATCTGGTCCCATCTTGTGATTTTATCTTTTCCTCTTCTATTTTGCTCCAATTGAATCTCTTGCCACTAGATCTTCACATGACCTTTCAGTCTGGCCTTTGTGATTTTGACCCTGTTAGGATCGTCAATATCCTCATACTCAAAATATTCTTCACATTCATTGATCCAGTCAATCAACTCCTCTGGGTTAAGATTTCTTGAAAATGTAGGAACCTCAATCTTAGGTCTTTTTTCAATTTTAGAAATGGCCTGAAAAAGTCTTTCTTCCTCCTAGTTTACAACTTTGACTTCTCCTTCTTGATCTTCTTCTTCGGCTTCATCCTCGCTTTCGTCTCTGATAATAAGATTCATTCCTCTGTGAATCTCTTCTTGTAATGCTCACACTCATCTTTGGAGTGCTCTAGCCTTAGGTGTTACAACACCATCTCTTTTGCCACATTCCCTTTGTGGAGGAATTTTCATGATGCACACTGAAACCCTAACCACGGTCCTGGTGCAAACTACCTCACAATCGGAGATCTGTTTACACAGAAACCCTAACCCACGGTCCTAGTCCAAACTACCTCATAATCGGTGATATGTTAACACACTCAAGAACTCATGCTCTGATACCACTTGATGAAGGGTGCTCCCCTTAATACCACAAACACATAACAGAAATAGAGAAATAACAACAATATGCAAGAACATAAAATTGGCTTCTTATTATCTCGACAAATGTGGAATTATAAAATTTCAAAATTATAATATGCAAAGCCACATGGGAATTCCCTTACAATATTCTATAGCACAAAGCCTCAAATCAATACCTAGATCTAATACCCAGAAATATCCCAAACTACCTAAGACAACACTACAGCCTTCCTTATATAAGCAATTTTCCACCACCTGGGAAGGTTCCAGAATTTTTAGCCAACAAGGCCAACCAAACTTAGAATTATTTTCTTTTTCATTTTATAACATCAAAGTCAGCTCAAAATAACTTTTGAAAACCAAACAGAAATTTTAAAGGAAAATCATTTTCTGCCATTTTAGGTGACCCAACTTTCGAAGACCATAAGTCATCACCCGTTGACTCGATTGACAATTATAACCCCATTTTAGAAAGGGCACGAGGAGCTCTACAACATATAAATCAAGAAGGCTTCATTCAACCAAAAATTTGACCTCATCTGGGGCCTCTAAAGCCTTCAAAATTGAGTTCAAAGTTTCTGTACCCTATTTCCAAAACCAAAAAGTTTCAATATCTTCAAAACTAGACTTGATCTAGCAATCAAACTTTACAGGCATGCTGATATAACTAAGATGAACCTCCAACTGTGAAATCAGAATATTCTGAGATCATATGACCAACTTACTAAAAATAGAAAGTTTCCATAAATAGCAGCTCTACACAAGATAGCCCTTATTGAAAAGAAACCAAAAATATTTTTGGGTGATGCAAGATTGCTCTTACACCCAAGATGGTCCTCCATCAGTAACATAAGTGCTCCTAGAGTGTCTTAAGGGGTCATGGGTAACATAAGAGGTCTTAAGGTATAGATAAGAGTCCTAGAGTGTCTTAAGGGGTTGTGAGTAACATAAAAGGTCCTAAGGGGTCCTAGGTTAGATTAGTGGATCCTCGTATGTATTAATTGAATCAGAGATACATAAATATGTCATAAGACAACCTAAGATATGTTAATGGGTGTTTTGGATTTTAATTGGTCATATATGCCTTAAAATGTCACAAGGGATGTATAATGGTCCAATAATATTAATGGGCTGTAGATGTCATAAGTGACCCTAGGACATCCTAAGATTCTTTAATGGGTCTTGGGAGTTGTAAGGTTTCATATTTGTTTTAAGATTTCATAAGTGATCCAGATAAGAGTCCTAGAATGTTAATGAGTCATAGGTGCAATAAGTGGTCCTAGAGTGTCTTAAGGGGTCATGGATAACATAAGAGGTCATAAGCTATAGATAAGGGTCCTAGAGTGTCTTAAGGGGTCCTAGGTAACATAAGTGGTCCTAGATTGTCTTAAGGGGTCATGGGTAACATAAGTGGTCCTAGAGTGTCTTAGAAGGTCATGGGTAACATAAGTGGTCCTAAAGTGTCTTAAGGGGTTGTGGGTAAAATAAGAGGTCCTAAAGTATAGATAAGAGTCCTAGAGTGTCTGAAGTGGTCACGGCTAACATAAGAGGTCATAAGCTATAGATAAGGGTCCTAGAGTGTCTTAAGGAGTTTTGGATAACATAAGTGGTCCTAGAGTGTCTTATGGGGTCGTGGGTAACATAAGATGTCATAAGCTATAGATAAGGGTCCTAGAGTGTCTTAAGGGGTCGTGGGTAACACAAGAGGTCCTAAAGTATAGATAAGACTCCTAGAGTGTCTTAAGGGGTCATGGGTAACATAAAAGGTCCTAAGGGGTCTTAGGTTACATTAGTGGATCCTCATATATATTAATTGAATCTAAGATACATAAATGTGTCATAAGACAACCTAAGATATGTCAATGGGTCTTTTGGATCCGAATGGGTCATATATGTCTTAAAATGTCATAAGGGATGTATAATGGTCAAATAATATTAATGGGTCATAGTTTTCATAAGTGTTCTTAGGACATCCTAAGATCATTTAATGGGTCTTGGGGGTCCTAAGGTTTCATATTTGTTTTAAGATTTCATAAGGGATCCTGATAAGAGTCATAGAATGTTAATGAGTCATAGGTGCAATAAGTGGTCCTAAAGTGTCTTAAGGGGTCGTGGGTAACATAAGAGGTCCTAAGGTATAGATAACGGTCCTAGATTGTCTTAAGGGGTCGTACATAACATAAGAGGTCCTAAGGGATCGAGATAAGATTCCTAGAATGTTAATGGGTTATAGGTGTAATAAGTGATCCTAGAGTGTCTTAAGGAGTCATGGGTAACAATGGGTCCTAGATGCATCTTAAGATAACGTAAGGGATGGATAAGGGTCAGGTAGAGTTTCTTAAGGGTTTGGGGATAACATAAGAGGTCCTAAGGGGTCCTATGTTACATTAGTGGATCCTTGTATGATATTAATTTAATCTAAGATACATAAATGTTTCCTAGGGCAACCTAAGTTATGTTAATGGGTCTTCATGATGTGAATGGGTCATATATGTCCTAGAATGTCGTAAGGGACGTATAATGGTCCAACAATTTTAATGGGTCCTAGATGTGATAAGTGGTCTAAGCAATCTTAGGTTACATTAATTGATACTATTATGTCTTAAGGGTTTTTGCGGGCAATGAGGGGTTCACATATGTATTTACAAAAGCTAAGATAGATGAATGTGTACTAGGACATTTTAAGATATAATAATGGGTTGTATGGGTCCTAAGGGGTCCTATGTGTCTTAAGATGTCATAAGCGATACATAATGGTCCTAGAATGTCTTAAGGGGTTGTAGGCCTCATAATAGGTCCTAAGAGATCTTAGGCTACATTAATTCATCCTAGAATATGTCTTAAGGAGCCTTGAGGGAAACAATGAGTCCTTGGATGTATTAATGGAACCTAACATGTATATCAATGCGTTATAGGACATCCTCTAATATTTATTATAAGATCTTGAGATTCCTAAGGGATCCTAAGTGTCTTAATATATCGCATGGGAGGAATAAGGGTCCTCAAAACTTACTGTACTATAATTTTTTAATGTTTTCTAACATACTACTAGATCATTTTAAAAAATTTAACTATGATTTTCTAAGATTTCTACAAACTAAAAATTATTTAAAACAAATAACTAAATAATATTTACTAAAAATGTGTGTACATGTGTGAGAGAGAGAGAGATTCCTAATATTTACAACTTTAAACTTCAAATTGAAAAAAAATAAGTTTTAAAAATTTCTATAAGATATTAATGTTTTCTATCATTTTCTAACATTTCTACTATAGTTTATAATGTTTTGTAAATATTTTCTAACAGTTGCTAACAAACTACTACAATTTTCTACCATTTTTTAACATATTCTAACATTTATACTACGATTTTTAATAGTTCTATCATTTTCTAATATTTAATTATGATTTTCTATCATTCTACTATCAATTTCTCACATATTAGATAATATTTAAATATGATTTTCTAACATTTCTACAAATAAAAAATTATTTAAAATAAATAACTATATACAATCATATATATACAATTGCAACAAATATAACATATAATATTCATCATCAATAATGTCACTATAATTAAGAGTTAGCATAGAATCATATATTTATGTATCTAAAAATACAATCATAAGACATAATCTTTTGATAACCCTAATTAGAGAGAGAATATTTTACAATGATAATATAAGTGTCGATGTATCCATAAAATTGAAACTTATCAAACAATCATCATAATCACATGCTAAACTATCAAAATAAGATGAATAATCCATCAATGTCTTGAGTACATATACTAATTTAAGAGAAAGAAAATGGAAGGGGTATTAGATACACACCCATAGGATTAGTATTACTCTTGGAAGCTTGTAATTGGTAGGGGTAAAAATCTCTCATCTTTGTTGCATCCTCTACAAATATAATGAATCAACATTTGGGTCCTATTTGAGCCGTTCCTAGTCGATGAATCAACACCTAAGGGTAATCTCCACTACTGCATTATGTATAAAGGCTCTAAAATAAGTTGGCAGTCCTCTACTTGAAGTCTCAATCACCATACCTTTATTCTTGGCCTAGCAATGATTTACAACTAACAGTTCACTCCATGGATAACTAAACAAAGTTGAGTGCCAATTATGTAGAAATCATTGGGGTAAAAATATTTACAGCTAGAAGCGAGCTCCTATTTAGCTTTACGTGACCAACCTGTAAAAAAAAATGATTGCTCCTTGAGCATTGAGAAATTAAAGAAAAGTAGGCACCCAGTTTTTACAAAATGGATGATCATTTCTTAAAAATTAGGCACCCATTTTGTAAATGTATTTAATTATTTTTTTAACCCAATTTCCATTTTATTTTCACTCATTAGAAAATGGGCTAGCAAATTTTGGAGAGACAATGCCCTAATTTTAGCTTCATTGTTGACCCCCTCAGCCATTTTTTCATCATTCCAGGTATGTACCTTTGATTTTTAATATTTTATTTCATTTTTATTTTTTTTAAAAAGTATTGTTTATTGTTATTTTTAAATTGTTAAACAGTAATTATTATTCCAAATATGTTTTTCTTATAGTGAAAAGAAATTAATTTTATGTTTAAAATAATTATTTTAAGTTTTAATTTACTTCGTAAAATATTTTAGAAAACATGAAAAAATAAAATAGTTAAGAATTAAAACCCTAGGTAGAAAATAAAAACAAAAATGTAAAACCTAGGTAGAATACAAAAATGTAAACCCTCTCTCTCTAATTTTTTTAAAACAATTATATTTCTAAATGTTGTACACAAATTTAATTATAAGTTTTTCTTTGTAAGATAAAATGTAATTTAAATTGTAATTTTATATTTTTCATGTTTGTATATATATGTATATTATATTTATGGATGATTTCAGCATAGATGAGGTTTTAGGTCAATAGGAACCTCCACCCCCACCCTCTCCATCTCCATCCTCGACTCCATGACCATCTACACCTCCACCTCCACCTACTCCAGAGGAATTGAGAGAAAATATTAGGATAAATATTTTTTCCATTATATGAGACATTGGTAACATTAGAGATGATCCTCATCCCCCTCCTCAACTACTATATCTCTCACATACCATGCAAGGCATTGTAGATTTTGTACAAATATTACATAGCGAGTTGGATAGTTTTCGCACGTGGACTCCATGTGTGTGTATTATGTTGATGACCTGTCTTATAAAGACATGTATGACTTAAAAATAATAAAATATGATTTAAAATTTTATTTTATGAACCCTAAAATGGTTGAGATAAGAAATGAGAAGAAACCAAACATATCTCTTACATGGTGTCAACACCCACATATATCTGAAACAAACACTTTGAAAATGTTTTTTTAAACATGCCTACTAAAAAGATATTTGTACCAAGTGGGTATTGAAATAAATTACATCTCTAAAAATTAGACTTCGAGAACTACATTTTCTGTTATTGAAATTTTTTTAGATTCAATCTCTAAAGTGCCTCAAATTTTGACATCAATTGATAAGAAAATTGAAAAAGGGGGAAAATACTTCCCAGTT
>BSBK01013815.1:0-5000 GCA_027943335.1 Chamaecyparis obtusa | reverse complement strand
TAGAAATAGAATCCCTTAATGTGATAATACCAAAGAAGCTAGATGAGGTAATTGAGATCTATGGTAAAGAGATTATAGATAACAATGAGATCAATATACAAATGGAACCAGAACAAGTGAGTGCAGGGCAGTAGGACAAGATCATCAGTATAGCAGGAAACATGTCAATGGTTAAAGATTCCATAGAAGGCCTCTTTGGTATAACTAATGAAAATAGACATTTGGGAATAGAAATGAATAGAGGATGCCTTAGTACACCAAATATTAATAGAATCAAAAAGAAAAGAGGGAGAAAATCAGCTGTTGAACTCAGAACCATAGATGGAAATTCAGGTAATCAAAAGAAATTAGCTGATATTATGAACACAGGGAAGGGGAAGTGCCTTCCCCATGAACAATGAAAGTCACTAAATGGAATATTAGGGGACTAAATGCCCCTAATAAGAAGAGATTAATTAAAAGATACCTTAAAAATTTTGACTCTGAAATTATTTTATTACAAGAAACTAAACTTAATAAAGTTGAAAGCTCCAAGTTCAGCAAAAAATTAGGCATATGGAAAGCAGAGTACGCGACCTCAATAGGTACTTCCTGAGGGTTAGCAGTATTATGGGATCCTAGGAAGTTAGTAGCCACACCTTTATCCCATAATAGTAACTCGTTGGCTCTAGAAATTAAAAGTCTAAAGTCTAATTTAAAATTCAACTTAATTAACATATATGGCCCAATACCTAATGAGGATAAGAGGAGAGTCTGGCAGGAAATTCACCTCTTTTTATCCATAAATTTAGAATCCCTCTTCTTTATTGGAGGGGATTTTAATGCTATTTTAGATACAAAAGAGAAATATGGGGGTTCTCAATATATATCACAAGCTCATAAGGATTTCAGTAATTGGGCATCGGACAATAATCTAATTAGCAGAAATGCAAACAATGGCATTTACACTTGGAACAATAGAAGAGCGGGTTTTAGCCATATAGAAGAAAAATTAGATAGATTCTTCATTAAGATGAATGATGGAATCTGTAACTTATTGTATAGTGTGGAGATTCTGCCAGAGGTAGGATCGGATCATTTTCTAGTTAGGCTCACTATTATAGAGGATTCCAAACTAGCTAGAAGTCCTTTCAAATTTGAGTTTATGTGGTTCCAAAACCTAGAGTTTATAAATCTCTTAGAGGAATGGTGGAAACAAATTTCAATAAAAGGATCTAAAATGTATTGTTTAACAGAAAAATTAAAAATTATTAAACATAAAGCATTAGAATGGAATAAGAACAATTTTAATAATATCTTCGAAGAAAAGGATTAGTTGGAGCAAGAAATAGCTGACCTCAACAATTTAGTTATAGAACAGGGTAAGGATGAACTAAGCTATCATAGAGAAAAGGAATTAATGGCTTAGTACAATGATATTCTTCTTAAAGAAGAAATTTTTTGGAGACAAAAATCTAGGGAGTCTTGGTTAAAAGGAGACAGCAATACAAAAAAATTTCATAACACCACTAAGTGTAATAGAAGCATCAATAGAATAGCTAAAATTAAGTCCAGTGATGGGCTTATAAATTAGGACCCTAAGAAGATATTGAGTGTGATTACAAAATTCTAGCATACCCTTCTCAATGGTGCAGAAGCATCTGACCTTTCAGCACAAAATGAAATGCTTAAAGCCATTCCTAAACTGATTACGAAGCTCGATAATAAAATGTTAAATAATAAGTTACCCCTCGAAGAAGTCAAAGTGGCAGTATTCCAACTTCACCCGAATAAAGCGATGGGTCCGGATGGTTTTCAAGTAGGTTTTTTCCATAAGTGTTGGCATTTTATTGGGGAAGAGGTATGACAAGTAGTGGAAGCTACCAGGAATGCGGGGGGTCCCCACTAAGTGAAATCAATAACACCTTTTTTGCTTTAATCCCAAAGAAAAATTAAAGTGTGGATCCTAGGGATTTTAGGCCAATATACCTCTATAACAAAATATACAAGATCCTCTCTAAATGCTTAGCAAATAGACTTAAAACACTGTTGCACAATATAATTTATGAAGAACAAATAGGTTTTGTAGCAAATAGATCGATCCTGGATGGAATAATTATAGCACAAGAATTAGTCCATACTGCTCAAATGACAAAGGTACCAAGTATGTTTATGAAAATAGACATTCAAAAAGCATATGAAAAAGTAGAATGGAGATTCCATTGCAAATGCATGGAAGCTTTCAGTTTCTTTAAGAAATGGGTCAATCTTATTTTTAATTGTATTTCAACCCCTAAGATATCAATTCTAATTAATGGCACTCTGTAAGGCTTCTTTAGTATCTTGAGAGGCATTAGGTAAGGGGACCCAATGTTCCCCTTTCTATATGTAATCATGGTAGAAGCTTTGGGAAGATCTATAACAAAGAGACATTTGGAAGGAAAGATCTCAAGTCTACAGGTCGCTAAAAACATTTCAAATATCACACACCAATAGTTTGCAGATGATACAATTCTACCTGGTCAAGCCAACTGTCAAGAAGCTAAAGCATTTAAAGATATCCTAACTATTTAAATGAAAGCCTTAGGGTAGCGGGTTAACCCCACTAAATCAGAAATTTTCTTCATTAATACCTCACCGAGAGTAGAAAGAGAGATTTGTAAGTTGATGGGTTATAAAATTGGCAAGTTTCCATGTAAGTATTTGGGCATTGACCTAGATAAAGGTCTCCTATCTTCCAAACTCTGGCAACAAGTGATTATCAAAGTCCAAAATAAGAAGAGCTCATGGAAAGGAAGATGGCTAACAAAGGCAGGTAGGACAACTATGATCAAGTCGGTCCTTTCGGCCATACCCACATACTAGATGTCAATTCTCCCTTTACTAATAAATATTAAAAAGAACCTAGATAAAATGTTTAGAGAATTTTATTGGCAAGGCCCATCAGAAGACAAAAAAATTGCCCTAATAAAATGGGATACCTTATGTAAACCTATTTCTAAGGGAGGCCTCGGCATTAAAAACCTTCTATGGCAAAACCAAGCCCTAGGAGCTAAACCTATATGGAGAATGTATAAGGAACCTAGATGTAAATGGGTGTCAATATTATTATAGAAATACATTCTTGATGCACATCCCATCAACATCTTTAGGTCCTCTAAACATGTCAAAGGATCCAAGATATGGAATTTCATCAAAGAATCCAGAGGAATTATTAATAACTATTTATCATGGGATGTTGGTGTAGGGGATCAAGTTCTTTTTTGGGAGGATTCATGGGTAGGTCTCACTCCCCTTAGCAATTTGGGTTTTTCCATGGAGTTTATGGAAGAATGCAAAAGAGTCAAAGGAATCTTTCTCAAGGATTATATATGTAAGAAAGAGAGTAATAAATGGAGTAATTTAGAAGAAATTGACTTTGTATGGCAGGAGAAGTGGAAATTTACGTCAATAATAGAAAAGAGAGAAGTTGTACTTAAAATAGATTAGACAAACTAATTTGGGAAGGATCAAAGAATGGTAACTATTCTATAAAGGAGGGCTACAATACCATTATCTAAGAATAGAAGATGGATGATATAAATATCCCTCTCAACCTTTGTTGGAATAAATCTGGCCCTCCCAAAAGCGGGTATGTTTCTATAGGCTGCGTTGTAAAATAAAATTCTGATAGCAGACAGATTTAAAAAATTGGGTTTTGAAGGGCTGTCCAGATGCCCCCATGTGTGAGAGTCAATCTGAGGATGTTAATCACATCCTCCTCAACTGCCCATATGCCCAAAACTGTTGGAATTGGCTTCATCAATGTTTAGGCTGGAAGTCTGCTCTCCACGTTGATCTATTAAGTAACCTTAAAGCATGGCCATCACTTTATAAAGATAAACTATATAAGGATATATGGACCATCTCCCCGACAATAGTTGCCTGGGAATTATGGAAAGAAAGAAATAGGAGGATTTTCACAGGTCAAAAATTACCATGGAGTTCAATCACAAATAAAATAGAAGCATCGATAGTAGAAAATATCAATAGTAATCTCAAAAACAAGCTAACCTATGAAGAGGCATTCAAGAATTGGGATAACAAAATCAGAGAAAAATGGCCAAAATTAGATATTCCTCCCCTATATGGCAAAGGAGGACCCAAAGTGAAGGCTGACTGAGTTTCTTGCAAATGGATCCCTCTAAGAGAGGGATGGTATAAACATAACTTTGACAGAGCTTCTAGAGGTAACCCCGGGGTAGCAGGTATTGGGGGGATTATTCATAATTGAAGTCAGAAGCCATCACTAAGTTCTCCACTCCCATAAATCCTTCCACGAATAACATGGTGGAATGTGTAACGGCCCTTAGAAGGTTTAAAATTGTGTAGGAGGATAAACTTATCCAAAGTAGTTATTGAAGGAGATTCACAAATTATCATCAATGCCATCTGAAACAAGAAAACTCCCAATTGGTCCCTTAACTCAAAAATAGAAGAGATTAACCAAGTTATCGAGGGGATCCCAAAGTATGAAATAAGACACACATATAGGGAGGGTAATACAGAGGTAGATAAGCTAGCCAATCTAGGAGCCAATGGTGTTACAATTATGGATCGGTATATCTAATAATCTACATAGGCTTATATTCTAACAAACTTTTTTGGTTTTAACATAGATGCAGGAACATTCCAATTAATATGAATTTCTACTAAACAATAGGTTTGTAGTAGTTATAGGGGGATTAGTACAAATTATAGGAGGTCATTTAGCCCAAAGACATTAAATTTGGCTATAGGTAGATACTAGTATTAGCGGCCTTGCTTGAAGAGCCCCAACCAACTAAAAATTATTACTTGTAAAACTCAGCTAAGATAGGAGGATAGGGATGGGCCGGGGGTATTAGAGTAAGGGATGTAGGTACCTACAAACATGGTTTATATTCTATACATAGTACACCTTTTTATTCAAAGGTATGCATCAGGTATTGAGTGTTTGCAGAGCCTTTTTTACAGGTAGCATAATAAATAGCAGAGCACTT
>BSBK01013814.1:0-52500 GCA_027943335.1 Chamaecyparis obtusa | reverse complement strand
AGGGTTTCTAGATCTTTGTTTTTTACTAGAATTTTCTACATAAAAGGAAACAAACAATTCTAGCTGGAATTTCCTCAAAAATATTAAAAATCCAAATCAAATTATTTTCTACAATCAAGATCAATTTCATAGTTCAATCGCCCAAACTTCAAACAAATCCTAGCAGACACGAGGTAGATAGTCTTTTCAAAGGGGAAGATTTACACAAGTTTCCAAACCCTACTTTAATCCACCAATTGATAGAGACCATGAAGAATGATCCAAAACTATGAAAATCATAAGCTTTCACAAATTCCTTCAATTCCAATCTAGAGCCAAAACATGTAATCTGTCTCTCCAATAATGACCAAACGAATCCCAATAAAGAAAATGTACTCAACCTAGGTTTTCCAAAACTCATGCAAAGACCTAAAAGAGAACTCAACTTAAAATTGAGTAAAAAGAATTATTTTCATTAATAATTCTCACTTTATACAATTCACAAAACTTTAATTTAAATTTATATTTTAATTTTATTGAATTGAATGTGTAAACTAAATTGTATATCAATATTTAATTTAGAATCAATAAATCAATTCCTTTAATTAAGTGTGCATATAACCTACATAATTATAATTAATATATTTAGCACAACTTAATATACAACTTTTTAATTAATATCAATTTATATTATTTATACATTCAATTTGGATTTTGACTTTAATATTTAATTAAATATCCAATTTCTATAATTTCATCTTTTTAATTAATTATTTTTAAATAACCAATGCATTTAATTAATTCTCATTAATTAAATACCCTCATATTTAATATTATTATATATCAAATAATTTAATTAATTAATTGCATAATTAATCTTAATTAAATCTATTATCTATTTTAACACAAAAATCACATCAGACCAATAGATATACAAACCTGAAGAAATTGACTACATCAAATGCGTTAATCAAGCACAAAAGGAGGGTTCACGAATTCATCTCACCTTAAAAAATTTAGAACTAGAAATAAGATAATTGTTCACTATTTCAAGATAATGAACTACTTAGGTTAGGATTTAGACCTAAATGTTATCTCCCCTCTCTTACCATTGAGATATTTTGATAGGGCACGCTCATCCTGGAAATTCAAGGAAGTTGATGTCTAGTAGCTTAAATCCTGCATAAAACATGAGCATGTACAAACATGTGTGTGTGTGTGTGTGTGTGTGTGTGTGTGTGTGTGTGTGTGAGTGTGTAATAAACAATGGTGGGGATCAAGTGATCATGTGGATCTCGCAAGCAACTATGACTTCATCTCTCAACTACATCAGACACATCAAATGGAAATATAAAATATGCACGCCAATCATATACATGCAAATATGGGGTCAATAAAAACCATAAACATAAATAACATCATCATATGAAAATAACCATCATCATCTACAAAACATGATATATATCAGATGATTAAAATATCATAGCACTAAATTGTTAAATACAACTAAAGATCTAATATACATAAAAAGTGGTCTAAAAGACTTGGCATCATAAACATAAATGACACAAAAGGGGTGGGTATTACGGCTACTACATAAATTTTCTGAAAATTTTTGTTAGAATAATTGAGAGGGGGGGGGGGGTGAATCAGTTATCCAGTGTCCCAAAACAAAATGTATAATCCAAAACAAATTCTTCAACTTTTGCTACTCGGTAAACATAAAATACTTTCACTGTCTATTCTTTTACCGATTATCAATCTAAAACTTATAGTAGTTACCGATCAAATCTAACATGTAATATGAAAAGTATGATAACAAACAAATATCACAATCAACACATAACACAAGATATTTAACGTCGAAACCCTGTGAAGGGAAAAACCACTTGGGACCGACAACCCAAAAATGTTCACTCTTCTAAAGTGAGGTCGGTGAAGACCCAACCCTATTAAAGGTTAAAAACACACTGTTAGGTGTGACCTTGTTCGAGGATTTTACACCATAAGTTATCATCCAACCAGCAGTCACTCTGGGGTTGACAAGATAACAATGTTCACTCTATGAATGAAACATAAAAGACTTTCTTAGTCCACTTGGTTAAGAGATTTGACTATGTAAAATGGTTAAATATGTAATAGTAGATGATCTACCTTGATACAACTTCAATTGTAGTTTACAAATTAATATTCAGCTCATACAAATCTTTCTGATCAATATATCACTTTAGATTCAATACTATATCAACTTACTGTCCATCGGTAATTACTCTCTGTAGCTCAGTAATTGTTCTGCAATTCGGTTCTCACTAACTAGCATGATAAAAATGCATGAAAACTTGTTCACGCGATAATTCTATAGTATCTTCTTCCTCCGGCATAGTTTCAATAATGAAACCAATGTCTCTTATATAAACAAGTAAATTGGTTTCTTTTTGTCCATCAAATTTTGCCACTTCATCTCATTCATTAATTTTGCCTCGTTAACCTTCTTTAGCTGATGTGTAAGTAACATGTTTCAATTTGCTCCATTAGATCTTCCTTGAATTATGTTAGCCGTCGATCTTCATAACAAACCTTATCTATTACCTCAATTTCATACACTTTCCAGCTCATTAATTTATCGGCTAAAATAGTCATTTAATTCTTTTCTGTTATGCTTGGTTCACAAAGAAATGCATCAGTGAACACAAGCTAGGTTAACACCATGCTCGATATACACTACACTCCATCGGTGTATATTGGAATGCTTCATTTACTGAGAACACTGCTTTGTGTCTTTCAACTCTATTCTTCATCATAGATGAATACAACATAATAAAGTCAATATCATAAGGTCATAGACTCATCAACAAGTTACTCAGTGTATTCCTTATCCTCATCTGACATACACATCTTCCTCACATAGATATTTCTATTCTTCATCTCTTTCACCTTTCTTCAGATGTTTCAGTATAGTAACTTACAAGATAAGTACTATCAAGCTAGTTGACATCAATGACAACATAATACTAATTTAATCATCTTACATATCTAATCAGCAACTCCTCAGTGATCTTTAATCACAGATTCTTCATTCAGGTTCTAAATTAGTTGTAGTTCATCAATGTCTCCCTTTGGCATTGATGGCAACTCAAGTAATATGAAGTGTACCATACACATACCAAACATGTATTCTACAACTCTATGAACAAATGTTGTACAAGCTCTCTGTAGCTTAATATGTTTAATCACTACATTACTAAACAACATTATAAAATACAACTTTGTCATTCTGTAGATATGATCTTTTCACCTCACAGGTTCCTGCTTATGTTCTCTGTAAGTGATCTTCAATGTTTTGTTTCTTTCAGATTATCTCTCCCTTAGATAGTTCTCATCGGTGCATGTTTAACTTTTCTTTCATATTATTTATCTCTCCCTTTGACAAAAATGCCAAAGAAACAAATAAATAATCATCTATGTAGTAGCTAAGTAACTCTTTGTTGTCCAATACAGTCTTTGTATCTTTGTATACTGATATACCAATTTGTTTCAGTTCTACAAACTTAATCACAACCTTGAATATTATCCAAAGTGGGAACTATGTTGCATCAACATGTGTGATCTTCTAATAAGTTTAAGCTAATGCAACATCCAAATCACATTAGTGACTAGTAGACAGGGGACGGACCCCAAGTCTAGTCCTCAAGTATTCAAATGTGTCCTTTAGTAGAGGCTTTGTAAATATATCTACAAGTCATTCTTTAGATGTAACAAATTCTAACTACACTTGCTTCTCTTGCACTTGTTCCCTTAAGTAGTGATACTTAATTGATATATGCTTTGTCTTAGGGTGCATCACTAGATTCTTTGAAATATTAATAACACTGATGTTGTCACAATATATAATCACCGGGTCAGTGATTACCTCATTCATTCCTTCCAACACTTTCTTGATATATGAAATGTTTGAGAAATTAGTAGCAGTAGCAACATACTCTGCTTTAGCTATAGACTGAGAAATACAAGCCTGCTTTTTACTTGTCCAGGTTACAAGTCTTTCACCAAAGAAGAATGCTCCTTTGGTGGTTCTTTTTCTGTCATCCACATTTCCAGCCCAATCAACATTGGTATAGACCTTTAGTTCAAACTTACCTTCTTTAGGATACCATAATCCATAATCCTCTATCTTTTTTAGGTATATTAAGATTATTTTAGTAGCAATCATGTGTGATTCTCTAGGGTTAGCAAAAAATCTAGCAACAATTCCCACAACATGTGCTATATCTGGTCTACTGTGAACTACATACATTAGCTTACCAATCATGGATCGGTAAAGTGTTTGGTTTACCTTTGTAGTTTCATCTTCCTTTGTCAATTTACATCTAGTAGCCATCGATGTTCCCATAGGTTTAGCATCTTCCATGCCAAATGTCTTCAAGACTCCCTTTATGTATTTAGACTATGTGATGAATATCCCATCACTCTGCTGAATCACTTGTAATCCTAGAAAGAATTTAATCTCTCCGAACATAGACATTTCAAACTCATTCCTCATGTCATCAAAAAAATATTTACATACATGATCTTGACCTCCAAAAATAATATCATCAACAAATATCTCAACAATAAGAATAGTGGCATCAGTATCACCTTTCATGTACAAATTGTTTTTCTCACTAGTTCTAACAAATCCAATACTTAACAAGTATGCAACCTTTCATACCAGGCTCTTGGTGCTTGCTTCAAACCATATAAAGATTTATGTAATATACATACCATGTCTTTGTTGTCTGGATCAACAAATCCTTCAGGTTGTTCTATGTAGACCTCTTCTTCAAGTATACCATTCAGAAATGCTGACTTCACATCCATTTGATAAACTTTAAATTTCTTGTGTGTAGCATATGAAAGTATCATTCTAACTCCTTCCAATCTAGCAATAGGTGAAAATGTATCACCATAGTTAATGCCTTCTTCCTATTCATATCCCTTGCATACCAATCTAGCTTTATTTCTTGTCACCTCACCATTTTCATTCAGTTTGTTCTTGAATATCCACTTAGTACTGATAACATTTTTATCTTTAGGTCGGGGTACTAAGGATGGAGTTTTGTTCTTCTATATTTGTTCTATTTACTCTTTCATTGCATTAACCCATTCTTCATTCTCTAATGCAACTTTCATATTTTTTGGTTCAAATTCACAAACTAGACATGTACCTTGTCTTGCTTTGCTTCTTGTCTACATGCCAACTTGTCTGTCTCCAATAATTTATGTTTCAGGATGATGTATTCTGAAAAAACTAGCTAGCACTCAGTTTCTTCTTTCTTGTTCATCCTGTTCAGGTTCATGTGCTTGCTCAGTAGCTCCATCTTGTTCGTCGGTTTCCCTTTCCTATTCCTCGGGGTTATTTTCCTACTGACCGATTATCACAAGTTGTGACTTCGGTAGATAATCAAGATGTTCAATGTAAGTGAATCTACCATATTCTTCCAATTCTTTTCTACTCTCCTCTGTGTTCTTGTCATCAAACTCATCAACATAGACATTAGTACTTTCAATTATCTTATTTGTAACCTTATTCAGAGATTTGTATGCTTTACTCTTAGTAGAATATCCTAAGAATATTCCTTCATCACCTTTAGAATCAAATTTCCCATTTTTCTCATCTTTCAAAATAAAACATTTACTGCCAAAAATCTTGAAATAACTTATAGTAGGTTTGTGTCCAAACCATAGCTCATAGGGTGTCCGGTTGGTGTCCTTCTTCAGTTGTACTTGGTTAAGCACATATACAGCTGTACTGATAGCTTCCCTCCAGGATGTCTGAGAAATATTCTTTTGCAGCATTAGTGTTCTTGCACAGTCAATTATTGACATATTCCTTCTTTTAGCAATCCCATTCTGCTGAGGTGTTCTTGGTGCAGAGACCTATCTTTTGATACCATGCTCATTATAGAAATTAGTAAATTCATCAGAGATAAATTCACGTCCTCTATCAAAGCTTAAGCATTTTAATTTTTTTCCAATCTATTTTTCTACCTTTTCCTTATAGCACTTAAACATCTTAAATGCTTCAAATTTTTCTTTTAAGAACATAACTGTCATTAGTCTAGTATAGTCATCAACAAAAAGAATAAAGTATCTATCACCATAATAACTCTAAGTTCTCATAGGACCACATAGGTCGGTATGAACCAACTCAAGTATCTTCTTTGTTGAGTAGTTTTTTCTTTTAAAACTAGACTTAGTCATCTTACCTTTCTGACATTCATGACACATAGCGTGATCAGGTTTTGACAAGTTATGAAAACCTCTAACTCTTTTCCTCTTACTAATCTTGATCATGTTATCAAAGTTCACATGGAATAACCTTTTATGCCACAACCATGCATCTTCATCCTTCATTAATAAACAATAAGACTGATCAATATCAAGATAAAATAGATTACCTCTAGATTGTGTACTGGTTACGACAAGTCTTCCTCCATCATCATAGATTTTTACCTTTCTACTCTCAAAAGCAAGTCGGTGGCCTGAATTATTCAGCTATGCCACACTTAAAAAATTATAGTTCAGTCCATCTACCCAGTATGCATTTTCACATTTTATTCTATCATTAATCATCAGTGAACCTTTACCTCTTACCATACAGGGTGCATCATTTCCCATCCTAATAGATCCTCCATCGTATTCATCAAGTAGATCAAATTTCTCTACATCACCAGTCATATGATGTATACAGCCACTGACTATGATCCATGTATCATTTCTACTTACTTTAGAGATCAGTGTTGTTTCTTCATGTTTCTCTTCTTCCTCTGAGTCATCTTTCATAGCAACAAATACTACTTCTACATCATCATCAGTATCAGATTCAATATCTTCGGTTATGTAACATACCTTTTTTCTTTTATCATAGTTATCTTGGTTGTCTCTGTTGTTGTGTTGGTAGCCTCTGTTGACTCTTCTCTTATAGCTTCCTTTGGATCAGTCTTTGGATCTATCATCATCTTTCTTATTCGGACATCTAGCAGCGATGTGGCCAACTTCTTTACAATCAAAGCATGCCAAAGGTAGCTTACCTCTATACCTTCCTTTACCTTTGGGTAATCTTCTAGCCATAAGAGCTTCAAGCTCATCAAGTTCTTCATCGGTACCACTATCACTATCATTATCCTTACTATTCCTGCTACTAGATTTACCAATCTTCAAAGAAGACATGAAAGTGGATTAACAAAAGGTACAACACTATTGTCAAAGTTATTCAATTCAAAGGTTGTAAGATTACCGATCAGTGTGTCAAGAGCAAGGTTGGATGTAGCTCTGGTTTCATGAATTGTAGAGATCTTGATTACATAAACTAGAAATAAAGTTATGAGAATCTTGCTTATCACTGTTTCATCCTCAACAATTCCATCTGATGCTCTAATAGAATGTACTACCTCTTTTAGTTTTTTTGTGTATTGCACAATGTTCTCACCTTCTTTCATTTTCATATCATCAAAATGACCTCTTAGGCTTTCTGCTCTGGCTCTTTTAACATTCAAAGCTCCAATGTATATTAGAGTCAGTTTATCCCACATGGCTTTGGTAATAGTGCATCCCTTAATGTCTTCAAATTTAGCATCGGTACAAGTAGCAACAAGTTCCATCATAGTAATGTTGTGTTCATGCCTGTCTTTCAGTTGATCAAGTGTTAAGGGACTAGGTGTTGGTTTAATGTAGCCATTTTGCATCAGTTCTAGTATAGAATTCCCAATTCTAGATATGTGCAACTTCATTCAACTTTTCCATACTACGAAGTTCTCTTTGTTCTACTTTGGCACTTCCCTCTTCTACATGTTGAGATTTTTGTGTTGGAGTCCTTAAAACTCTATTCTAAGCAACCACATCTCTGATACCAATTGTTAGAATAACTGAGAGGGGAGTGAATCAGTTATCCAGTGTCCCAAAACAAAATGTATAATCCAAAACACATAAAATACTTTCACTGTCTGTTCTTTTACCGATTATCAATCTAAAACTTATAGTAGTTACCGATCAAATCTAACATGTAATATGAAAAGTATGATAACAAACAAATATCACAATCAACACATAACACAAGAGATTTAACATGGAAACCCTGTGAGGGAAAAACCACCTAGGACCGGCAACCCAAAAATGTTCACTCTTCTGAAGTGAGGTCAGTGAAGACCCAACCCTGTTAAAGGTTACAAACACACTGTTAGGTGTGACTTTGTTGGAGGATTTTAGACCAAAAGTTATCGTCCAACCAAAAGTCACTTTGGGGTTGACAAGATAACAATGTTCACTCTATGAATGAAACATAAAAAGACTTTATTAGTCCACTCGGTTAAGAGATTTGACTGTGTACAATGATTAAATATGTAACAGTAGATGATCTACCTTGATACAACTTCAATTGAAATTTATAGATCAATATTCAGCTCATACAAATCTTTCTGATCAATATATCACTTTAGATTCAATACTATATCAACTTACTGTCTGTCGATAATTACTTTCTATAGCTCGGTAATTGTTCTGCAATTCACTTCTCACTAACCAGTATGATCAGAATACATGAAAACTTGTTCACGTGATAATTTTGTAGTATCTTCTTCCTCTGGCATAGTTTCAACAATGAAACCAATGTCTCTTATATAGACGAGTAAATCATTTTCTTTTTGTGCATCAGATTTTTCCTCTTAATCTCATTCATTGATTTTTCCGCTTTAACCTTCTTCAGCTGATTTGTCAGTAACACATTTCAATCTACTCCATTAGATCTTCCTTGAATTATGTTAGCCGTCGATCTTCATAACAAACCTTATATGTTACCTCGATTTCATACACTTTCTAGCTCATCATTTTATCGGCTAAACTAGTCATTTAATTCCTTTTTGTTATGCTCGGTTAATAAATAAATGCGTCATTGAACACAAGCACGGTTAACACTGCGCTCAGTATACACTACACTATGTCAGTGTATACTAGAATGCTTCATTTACTGACAACACTGCTTTGTGTCTTTTAGCTCTATTCTTCATCATAGATGAATGCAACATAATAAAGTCAATATCATAAGGTCATAGACTCATCAACAAGTTACTCAGGGTATTCCTTATCCTCATCTGACATACACATCTTCCTCATGTAGATATTTATGTTCTTCATCTCTTTCACCTTTCTTCAAATGTTTCGGTATAGTAACTTACAAGATAAGTATTGTCAAGCTAGTTGACATCAATGACAACATAATACTGATTTAATCATCTTACATATCTAATCAGTAACTCCTTAGTGATCTTTATTTATAGATTCTTCATTCAGGTTCTAAATCAGTTGTAGTTCATCAAATTTGGTGTCTTAATTGCTTACAGTTGCCTTTTGAAGTCTATGAAGAGGTACATGTCCTTTGACCAAAAATAAAGGTCATATTTTTGGAGTCTATCAAATGCTTTTAATGGCATCCATCCCTTTGTATCTAAGAACTCCTTTGTTGTTGTTGATACCATTTGCCTACTTTGAACTGAAATGAAAATGAATGCAATAGTCCCGATGGTTTCAATCATACTCCCATGTTCTTTCATTATTTAATTTTTCCATCTTTGATGTTATTATTATATCTTTATTTTTATTATTGCTCTATGTTTTCTCTTCGATACTTTTATCTTCTAAGTGTCTATATTTAAACGTATTTTTCTCTCAAAGTCTTTTCTCTATATTTTTCTATTTTTTATTTATTTCTTTTGTCTATTTTTTTTTGCAATGAGTTAGTTTAGAAAGGAATCCAATTGTATATTTTTAAAAAAGATAATATTTAAAGTTAGGTTGAACGTTCCATTATTGTGAGTTGCCACTAATAGCTACTAGAAGGAATAACCATGGTCATTATACTGAAAGAAATTTCCTTCTCACAGGTGAAGAAGGTCATTGTTGTGCTCATCAAACTTTGATATTACAACCACAAAGTAGGCTAATCATAGATGAAACTAAGTTCCCTGAGATATTCATAAAGAACGTAGTCAATAAGTAAATTATAGTAAAATCATGAATTTTGGGAGTATGATAAATTATAGAAACCAAGATGCAAGTTTGATGGCATTCAAAAAGAAGAGATAAAGCATAGAGATAACGATGAAAGTTTAAATTGACGAAGGAGAAGCTAGACATGTATGCAAAGCGTTGAAGCATAGACAAGGTGGTGAGCTGTTTGACAATATTCCTCAAAGAAATGTAATCTCATTGAATTCCAGCATTGCAAGATATAAAAAAAAATGGAGTTTTTTAAAGGCTTTACAAACTTTCAAGAAAATTTAATCAACGGGTGTAAGGCCAAATTCCACATTATTTCCTACCATATGTCCTGCGTGTGTCAAAATTGGATTAGATCAAGGTATGTATGCAAGTTGTAAGAATTTATTCCTTTTGAAATTGCTAAATCTCTCATCATGGGTTTAAGTGGATGGTTGTCATCTAAACTTTAAAAATATATCTTTTTTGCCTTTACTACTCCTATTTTTGTTGGTATTGTGAAAGAAAACTGCAAGTTTTCCTTTAAATGTAATGATTAAAATGTAAATTTAGAGAGAAAGTTTTGTACATGAAAAGTTTTCTTTTCATTGGAATTTAAATGTAAATGTAACTTACAACTTTTATCATGATAGTTTTGTGAAATGTAAATTCAGAAAATATCCTTGAATACTAGGATAAAATTGACATTTTTTTAAATCATATTGGTTGTTGTTTCTATATTTTTATGAGTACTTGAGTGGTCTAGACTGACCTCAAGAGCCACTAGCTGAAAATCATCTTATTCTATGCTTCATTTACCAATGTAACCCATTCTCAATTTTTGTTCCTATTATATCTACAAGCTCAGAATGTTGATTCCAATGCTCTATTTTGCATTCCAAAGATAATCTTGGAGGCACTATTGGTTACTGTATAGGAAAAAAGGTAATTATGAAGCTAGAGGATTGAGCCACTCCTCCATCAAAAATAGAAATATTTCTCCTTCACTTTCTCCACTACCTTCTTTGCTATAGATTTCATTTATTCACATTTTAAAGTAATTTCCTTTGCTATGGATTTATCTTTGGTAACTATTAGTTTTGTTAGCTCGTACAGTTGTCCTCTAGCCCTAGATATTTAGTAAATAATTTTATTTTCTAAAACAATTTTTTAGTGTAGAGACAATTAGTTGTTTAATAATTGACTCTTTTAGGGACACCTAATAACCTAATTGGCTAGGGTTTGTTAACCTAATCTCGGTCATTGGTTTTCCAATGAGGGTAGTATAAAAGGGTTTCATTGGGCATTTGGAGAACACAAGTTTGAGAAGTATTTGCAGTACTGTTAGCAAATGAATTTGTAGTGTTACAAAATGAATTTGTAATGTTAGAAAATAATTCTTACAGTGTTAGAAAGGGTGTAGTGATAGCATTGGGATATTAGGTATGGGATATCAGAAGGAGAATTTGGGAGATTGTGAGAGCTCTACCAGAAAGAGGCAAGCAGTTTTCTTGTATCTCTTAATTTTTTGAAGTTTAATATAAGCTCCGCATCTACAGTATTGGTTTTCCCTTTGAGGTTTTTCTAGGGACAATTTGTCCAAAAATATCGTGTTCATTGTGTTGCATGTTTCTTTCATATTTTTAATTGTGAACTTGCAGTTGTGTTATTTTTCAATATTTACCAATCAAATAATATTTATAAGATAGGAGATTAATAATCAGTGACTGTAATAAAATTTTCTCATGGTATCAGAGATAAGTTGAGGGTAGAAAAGTTTTACCAAGTACGCAAAGGAAATAAAATTGAGGGTTTGTAAAACCTAGTTTGACCTCTTTTAAATTATCATATTTATTTTATCCTTTGAGGTGGCTTCAACAAGTTTGAGATATCAGGACAGATTGGATAGAGCCTCAAATTTTGGTGTTTGGAAACCCAAAAAAAAAATATTGCTAGAAGAGAATGGTGTCAAGGAATATGTGACTAGTGTTGTAGTTTTACCTATAGATCCAACAAAACTCTTAGCATATAAGAAGGATGATGCCAAGGCAAGGAGGCTAATCCTTGATGGTGTCAAGGAACATATTGTTCTACATATCACTGAGTTAGATATAATTAAAAAGATGTGGGATGTCATTTTGAATCTGTACCAGAATGCTACCACTAATCAGAACATGATTCTCAAGGAAAAGTTGAGAAATACCTAGATGATCAGGGGAGAAGATGTTACAAGTTACGTCATGAGGCTTAGACTTGTCAAGGATGAGTTAGTAGTTGTTGGAGATAATCCAAATGATGATGAGCTAGTAAGGATAGCCCTAAATGGGTTTACTAAGCAATGTGAAGTCTTTATTCAATTCATTAATGGATGAAACATATTACCAAGTTGGGAACAACTATGGTTTGATTTCACTCAGGAGGAGCTTAGACTAATTCTTGTCAATGAATCCAACAATAAGAGTAAAAAAAGTGAGGTGGAATAAGAAAATGTTTCCCTAGCCAGAAAAGGGAAAGCGAAGAAGAGGTCTAGTAAAGATCAAATCCACAGAGTGAGAAAAAGGACTTATCTAAGATCAAGTGCTTTTTATGTCACAATTTTGGACACCATGTTAGTGATTTCCCACAAAGGAAGAATGAAAATAAAGGAAAGAAGTCGATAGCAGCTTCAAAAAGTGTAGATGAGCTCTCTAGTAGAATGGAGGATGAGTTTTCACTCATATCTTGTATGGTTAGTGTTATACACTGGAGTTGCACCTCTGATCTCAAGCTCTCTTAGTCTTGATAATCCAGTATAACAAGAGAATCATCTCAAGGTTGTGGGACCTTTTCTAACCAAGATGAGACCTCGAGGTTCTAGGCTAGTTCCTCTTGGCTAGTCACCCTGATTTGCTCTCAGATAGGAAAGTAAACTTTGAGGGGAAAAGGTTAGAAGGAGTACATGAAAGGAAATGACTGAAAGCAAATCTACCTACTAGGTGATGCACCGAAACTAGGGTTTGGATCTTAGTATAGAGGGATGAGATCAATGGAGGAATCAGGTCTAATAAGTCACCACTCACTAGATAGGTTTGCATAAGTATTTCATAGGAAGGCTTGAATAGAAGACTCAACCTATGACCTGCAAACAAACATCCTCCTCTGCAGCTAGGTGTAGGAATGAGACAAGACTACTAGGGGCTGTAGCATACCCACAAAACATCTAAATCAGATCAGACACAGTAACACACAAAATCACAGAAAGTGAGAGGGACCAGGAACCCCAATTTCTATTGACAGCATTCATAAACTTCAATCTAATAAGAGATAACTCACATAAGAAGGCATGAGGACAAAAAGAGTGTCACAAAATGCTTTGCCATATCTGAATTATCAATGAAAATTTAACAATTGCAGAAAGCCAAAAGGGCAGGCAAATGCCACAAATTGCTCTCTGAGAAAGAAACCTTCTTTTACAATTGCTGGATTCTGAGCACTACAAGCTCCAAAAAAATAAATGATATACACCTCTGCACGTAGGCAGGAATCAAAATATTTGAATTAGGCTACATGGATATGCATAAAATAATCAACCCTAAAACCATCATGTCTGATCATAAATGCACTCTGCAAATATCCATGCCAATCCAATCTGATATGATCCACATATCCATCTCTATACTGAGTCTATAAAAATCAGGCCGCCATGATCCATCTACCCCCTTGCAAATCCACCGAGCCATGAATGACCAAAATATGATCTCAGATCCTCGAAAGGACCCAAAAATGGCAGCCTAAATCTTCTGCAAAAACTCCCAGCTACAACTACCTTTGGAATCATCAATTCTCAGCTACCTGCACTCGCAAGTGCCTCTCTCAAAAGAAATCCCTTGAAAACATGTCGCACCGCTTTGAAAAAGTCAACGGTCGCATGATCGCATGAGCTCGAAAGGCTTCATGCAATCATGTGATAAGCCTTGAGAATCAGCCTCCGCTTGCCACATAGGACACCTGGCCCACAAGATCCGCCACTTGCAGCTGTCGAAGTCAAAGTCCCTGCTGACTGAACACGAGGCTTGTTGCATGGTCGCATGTGGCTAGGAAGCTGCATGCGATCATGCGACCGGCCTGAAACTATTACACCGATCGCCTGCTTGAACCCCATCGCAACCACTAACGGCTTGTCGCATGGTCGCATGGGATCAGAAGATCCCATGCAATCATGCGACCAATAGGAAGATGCTACCTGATGACCATTGGAGGCACCACTAAAACTATTAATGGTTTGTCGCATGGTCGCATGGGATCGGAAGAGCCCATGTGATCATGCGACCAACTGTAAGATGTTAGCCACTGACTACCACCTCATTTAAGAAATCTAGACCCACCTTCAAATGTTCATCACCAGCCGGCCAATGGAACATGGGAACGTCACCACCCGAGGACCCACCAGCAGCTACCGAAGTCCCTGCAGACCGTTGACCGCTTGTCGCATGATCACATGCGGCTAGGAAGGCCTATGCGATCATGCGACCAACTGCATGATGTTAACTGCCCGAACCATGAACCGTTTGTCATTTAGAACTTTACCGCAACCATTGGGATCTCATCGGACGGTTGTCGCATGATCTCATGGGCTTAGAAGATTCCATGAGATCATGCAACCACTGTAGATCTCTGCTGGGAAGTCTCACCGGGACCACATTGATCAGAGTTGCGTGCTTATAAAATGAATGCCACCAAAGGAAGAAGTTCGAAACATAGAAGGGGTCGAAAACACAGAGGGTTTTCGAGCAAAGGTAAAAAACACACTAAGCTTTTAGAGCGGAGGTCAAAAACACATTGAGCTTTTGGACCAAAAGGCAGAAACATCCTGAGCCTTCAGAGAGAAGGTCGAAAATACACTAGGTTTTCAGGCCAAAAGGCAGAAAACACACTGGACTTTTGACACTTGAGCATTTCTTTGGAAAATAGGACCGTGGCCAAAAATGAATGATAGAGAATTTTTGGGTAACATTTTGGTGACCTTTGCGGGATGTCAGCCTACTAGACATAGACCAATGATCTTGAAGCAATCCATTGGGTGTAGGAGTCATCTCTGGAACATAAAAACTTTACAGGGACAAAAAACTAAACCGGGAAGACAAACTTGTGCATGAGCACTTCTTGGAAAATAGGAAAACTAAACTAGAAAGTAAGGAAACTTACCTAGCCTAAACTAACCAGTGCAGAAGTTTGGTTAAACAAAGCCATTCACTGGCATGTTGAAATAGCTACCCTTCCTCCTTAAGATATTTTGCATTGAAGACATGAAGATAGCTACAAGGATATGAGGCATATGAAAATTTAGCAAATGAGGATATGCTGCCTCTACAAAAACAAGATCAAGTTCACTCACCTCAAATGGATCATATGGAGGTGCCTCAGTGAACTCCTTCTGGGCCAAGTATCTGATGGGGCAGCCTCTTGAAAGTTTGAAGGTAGGACTTTCCTTAATTGCTTCTTTGTTACCTTCATGGTTACCTTCCATCATGGACAACCAGGTCAACTCATCGTCCATGGACAGGGGACTATCATCTTCCTTTTTTAAACCAGCCAAGAGCTCATTACAATCAGGCTCCATATACAAGCCATCTATGATGCTTCCCAAATAATCCTGGTCAAGGCCTTGGTTATCTTCTATACATTGGGAAGTCTCCTCCTCAAAGATGAGATCAAGCTCATGAATTAGCATATCTTTAAGATCAATCTCTTCTAGCTGCTGCAGCTTCAAAGGGGTGGCTATGATCACATATTTATCATCCTACTCAATAGAACCAGGTAGCTCATCCAACAAGGACAAGGCATCCCCTTCTATAGCAACCTCCTGTTGATGGTGAACCTTTTGTTCTGATTGACCTTCAGCCATAGGTAATGGCCTGGTCTCTTCTTCATCATCAACAAAGAGGGGAAGCTCATTCAAAAAATCACCCAAGAGCTCAGGCTGAGCATCAACCTCCACCTCCCCATCTTGCTGCTCTATTTCACCATAGTCATCACTCTACAATGATACCTCAGATTTCTTCTCCTCCTCTTCAAATGATAGCTCATTTACCAAAGGTCCTTGCTTAGACACTAGACTAGTATCCTTGAAAAGACTTGGCATCTAACAGCCAGGAGGTAGAGTCCATTGGGGTATCCATATTACTTCATCATGCTCAGAGACTAGAGGGGCCTCTTGGAATAATTTTTTTTCTTGAATGGGCTACTCTTGCATAGTGGTGGGCTGAATCTTAAGCATAGGCTCTTGAAAGGAATTTTTTGCCTTGAAACTTGGGATATGAAACTAAGGGGGAGAGAGGGGAGACAAAGAAGGCATAGCTGCTTTAAAGCTTGGAAAAAGATGCTTAGCAGGCTCCTCATGTGTAGGTTCTTGAGGCAAATGGGCCCTCCAGCTTGGAATTTTAGGCCTAGGAGCCTCTTGTTGAGTAATCTATGATCTTAACCTTGCTGTCTCAATTTCAGCTCGGCGTCTAATCTCCTCTTGAAACTACCTTACTTGTTGCTCATCAACAAGAGTCTTTGCCGCTTGGTATGGAACTACCCCTTGCTCATAGCTTTGGGCTTCTATCTCCTGGTAGGGAGCTGACTCCTCTTCATAATAACTTTGAGCCTCCTGCTCTCTCTACTCCTTGAGCTCAGACACTTGCTTAACTAAATCAAGCAATAGACTCTTTGCCTCCTGCATCTTCTTGAAGTCTGAGCTCAGAAGCTGCATCTGTTGCTGAATAGGCTGAGAAGGGGAGGGTGGGTGGTAAAGAGGATGGGGCAATTGGCTTTGCATTTGCTATTGTGCCTCTTGTACCCATGATCCATCTTGCCTGAGAACCCGCTCATAACTTTGCACAAGGGCAAACTCATTTGGAGCATATTGGATATATTGATACCCTTGAGAAGTATAATAGCTTGGGGTAAAAGGAGGTTTTGGGTGGCTTTGATAAGGCTAAAAACTAGCCAGTTGAGCATTATTCTTACAATAGGATGGTGAGTAACCTGACTATCCATAGTAGCTTGACATGTCTACTCATGCAATTAGCTGGAATCTGAATATGAAAGATTTGAAACATACCAGGACCTGATCTTTAAAACTAGTAGAACTTCTAGAGTCACCAGATATGCAAAAAAATGACCTCTTTTAGGTCTGTAGCATGCTACCAGCATATCAGAGATAGCATACCTTGAACATGAATCTGAACTTCAGTCCCACCGGGTGTGCCAGAAATGTTATACACTAGATTTGGGCCTCTGATCTCAAGCTATCTTAGTCTTGATAATCTAGTATAACAAGGGAATCATCTCAAGGTTGTGGGACCTTTTCTAACCGAGATGAGACCTCAGGTTCTAGGCTGGTTCCTCTTGGATAGTCACCCTTATTTTCTCTCAAACAGGAAAGTAAACTTTGAGGGGAAAGGGTTAGAAGGAGTACATGAAAGGAAATGACTGAAAGCAAATCTACCTACTAGGTGATGCACCGAAACTAGGGTTTGGATCACAGTATAGAGGGATGAGATCAATAGAGGAATCAGGTCTAATAAGTCACCACTCACTAGATAGGTTTGCATAAGTATTTCATAGGAAGGCTTGAATAGAAGACTCAACCTATGACCTGCAAACAAACATCCTCCTCTGCAACTAGGTGTAGGAATGAGACAAGACTGCTAGGGGCTATAGCATACCCACAAAATATCTAAATCAAATTAGACATAGTAACACACAAAATCATAGAAAGTGAGAGGGACCAGGAACCCCAATTTCTATTGACAGCATTCATAAACTTCAATCCAATAGGAGATAACTCACATAAGAAGGCATGAGAACAAAAAGAGTGTCACAAAATGCTTTTCCATATCTGAATTATCAATGAAAATTTAACAATTGCAAAAAGCCAAAAGGGCAGGAAAATGCCACAAATTGCTCTCTGAGAAAGAAACCTTCTTTTACAATTGCTAGATTCTAAGCACTACAAGCTCCAAAAAATAAATTATATACACCTCTGCACGTAGGCAGGAATCAAAATATTTGAATTAGGCTACATGGATATGCATAAAATAATCAACCCTAAAACCATCATGTCTGATCATAAATGCACTCTGAAAATATCCATGCCAATCCAATCTGATATGATCCACGTATCCATCTCTATACTGAGTCTATAAAAATTAGGCCGCCATGATCCATCTACTCCCCTGCAAATCCACCGAGCCATGAATGACCAAAATTTGATCTTAGATCCTCGAAAGGACCCAAAAATGGCAGCCTAAATCTTCTGCAAAAACTCCCAGCTACAACTGCCTTTGGAATCATCAATTCTCAGCTACCCGCACTCACAAGTGCCTCTCTCAGAAGAAAGCCCGTGAAAACATGCCGCACCACTTTGAAAAAGTCAACGGTCGCATGAGCTTGAAAGGCTTCATGCGATCATGTGACAAGCCTTGAGAATCAGCCTCTACTTGCCACACAAGACACTTGGCCCACAAGATCCGCCACCTGCAGCTGCCGAAGTCAAAGTCCTTGCTGACCGAACATGAGGCTTGTCGCATGGTCGCATGTGGCTAGGAACCCGCATGTGATCATGTGACCAGCCTGAAACTATTACGCTGACCACCTGCTTGAACCCCATCGCAACCGCTAACGGCTTGTCGCATGGTCAGATGGGATCAGAAGATCCCATGCGATCATGTGACCAACATGAAGATGCTACCTGATGACCACTGGTGGCACCACCGAAACTATTAATGGTTTGTCGCATGGTTATATGGGATCAGAAGAGCCCATGTAATCATGCGACCAACCGTAAGATGTTAGCCACTGACCGCCACCTCGTTTAAGAAATCTAGACCCACCTTCAAACATTTGTCACTAGCTGGCCAATGGAACATGGGCACGTCACCACCTGAGGACCCACTAGCAGCTACTGAAGTCCCTGCTGACCGTTGACCACTTGTCACATGATCGCATGCGGCTAGGAAGGCCTATGCGATCATGCGACCAACTGCATGATGTTAACTGCCCAAACTGTGAACCGTTTGTCATTTAGAACTTTACCGCGACTATTGGGATCTCATCAGACGGTTGTCGCATAATCTCATGGGCTTGGAAGATTCCATGAGATCATGCGACCACCGTAGATCTCTTCTGGGAAGTCTCGCTAGGACCACACTAATTGGAGTTGCGCGCTTATAAAATGAATGCCACCAGAGGAAGAAGTCCGAAACATAGAAGGGGTCAAAAATAGAGAGGGTTTTCGAGAGAAGGTCAAAAACACACTAAGCTTTCAGAGCAGAGGTAAAAAACACACTGAGCTTTCAGACCAAAAGGCAGAAACATCCTGAGCCTTCAGAGAGAAGGTCGAAAACACACTGGGTTTTCGGGCCAAAAGGCAGAAAACACACTGGACTTTCGACACTTGAGCATTTCTTTGGAAAATAGGACCGTGACCAAAAATGAATGATAGGGAATTTTTGGGTAACAGTTAGCTCAACCTCATAGAGTTTTTTGTATATAGATAGTGGGGTGTCATTTTATATGACAGGTGTTAGAGATTATTTCACCCGTTAAAAGGAAGAGGACACCAAAATCCAGATTTCTATGGGGAACATGTCCAAACTTAACTCAGTTAGGAAAGGGACTATTAAGTTTCAAAGGGAGAATGCCAAGTTGATTTCCCTTCATGATGTGTTTCATGCACCAGGCTTAGGTATGAATCAAATTTCCATATATGTCCTTCTCTATAATGGATATAATGTACTCTTTAGAGGGGTTCATGTGTTGATCAAGAAAAAGGATTGGAAATCACCCATATCTATTGGAGTTAGGAGTGGTCAGCTTTATAGGATGAAATTTGATACTCCTAAGGCATTCATGAGTGGCAGTAATCATAGATATTGAGGAAAGATATGGCATAGGAGGATGGGCCATATACATCATGGAGCACTTAAATTTCTTTGTGAGACAGTGATAGGTGTTCCAGAGGTGAGCACCGAGCATGATGATGTATGTAAGGTATGTGTGTTGGGGAGGTTTGTGAAAGAAAAGTTTCCAAGGAGTGACACAAGATCTGAGGGTGTTCTTGATCTATTACACTTAGATATATGAGGGCCAATGTCTCAAAATTTTCTTAGAGGATACAAGTACTATGTTAATTTTATTGATGATTTCTCTAGGAAGACCTAGTTATACTTCTTGAAAACTAAGGATGAGGTTTTGAGTCACTTCTAAGAGTTCAAGGCTCTTGTGGAGAATTTGACATGAAGGAAGATAAAGGTTTTCAATCAGATAATGGAGGTGAATAAAAATGGAAAGAGTTCTTAGAGTTCTATACCAGGGAAGGAATCAAGAGAGAATGGATTATTCCTTACAACTTGCAATAGAATGGAGTTATTGAGAGGAAGAATGGGTCTATATAAGAGGCAATAAGGGCTATGCTACATGATCAGGATATGCTTCACTAATTATGAAAAGACGCATGTATTATGGTAGTATACAAATAGAATAGGGTTCCATATAAGGTACTAGGAAACATGATACCAGAGGAAGATTTCACAGGGAAGAAGCCAGGTGTCAGTCACTTTAGGATATTTGAAAGTTTGGCATATTGTCACATTCTAAGGGATACACATACCAAGTTAGATCAGACTGTGGAGAGTGGGTACTTTATGGGGTATAGTGAAACCTTAAATGCATATCGTATATTTATTCCAAGGACCGGGAGGATTATAGTCCTGGGTGTGATGTCAAGTTCATGGAGGATAAGGCATTTAGGAGGTCTATAAATTTTCTAGAAGAATATCATAATGAGCAGCCGACAAAAGTTCCAAGAGTAGCTCAAACGAGTCAAGGGAAGCAAATCTCGAGTATAGTTACTAGTACAAGCATAGGCTCAGGTGGTGAGAGCTCATAGAGTATGGAGAAACTAGTGAAGAATGAAATGCATCATGAAGATATGGAGGTTGATATGTCATCCTCGATAGTTGGCAACATGAACTGTGACATTTAGCAAAGGGATACTCAAGAGTTTTTGGGAAGTCCTAGGTGGATTACTAGATAGTCGAGACAACTGGCCATGTTCAATGACTATGTACCATTAGTCAGTTAGTTGGTAGATAATAAGCCTTATAGCTATCAAGAGGCCACATAGAATTAGGTGTGGTGAGATGTGATGGTTGAGGAATATACCTCAATAATGTAGAATGATGTATGGGAGGTTGCGCCCAGACAAATAGATAGGGTTGTGGTTTGATCAAGCTGGATCTATAAGATCAAGCATAGTGAAAATGGTACCATCAAGAAATACACTATGAGTATACATTTTCTTTAGTGGCCAGTTATACTTCTATATGAGATATGATCTCATTTGCAACACACATGAGATGACAGATCCTTCAAATAGATGTCAAGACAACATTCCTTAATGAAGAGTTAAAAGAGGAGGTATACATAGAGAAACCTGAAGGCATTGTAGTACACATCATAGAGACCCATGTGTGTAGATTGAAGATAGATTTTTATGGACTCAATCAAGCTCTAAGAGCATGGTCTAAGTGCATTGATTCATACTTACAAGGAATGGGCTTTGTGAAGAGTGAGGCAGATGCTAATCTCTACTACTTGGTAGTTGAGGGTAATATCATTATTCTTGTCCTATATGTGAATGACTTGTTTCTAACAGGCTCACTAGGTATCATAGAGGAGTGAAAGAGGGACCTTGAAATAGAGTTGAAGATGAAGGATTTTGGACTTATGCACTACTTTCTAGGATGGAGGTGTGGTAGATAGATGGAGATATTTTTCTTGGGCAAGGACAATACTACATCAAAATCTTGAAGAGGTTCAAGATGGAAGATTTCAAAGCCATTTCTACACCTATGATGACAAATTGAAGGAAGGTAGACACATCCATGGAGAAAAATGTATAACCCACCTTATATAAGCAATTGATTGGTTCTCTCGTGTATTTGGTCAACACTAGGCCAAATAAAACATTTGTGGTAAAATCTCTTATTCAGTTCATGATTGAGCCAAAAAGATTATGGTAGACTACAATAAAGCATGTGTTGCATTATTTGCATGGTATAGTTAAGTATAGGATTAGATATGCTCAAGCTGAAGGTATCAAGTTGATAGGCTTTACTAATGTAGATCTGGTAGGTAGTACATTAGATAAGAGAATAACTTTAGGGTGTTGTTTCGGTTTGGGATCAAGGGTTGTCTCATGGTTTGGCAGGAAGAAGAAGTTTGGAGCTCTAATTTTTGTACAAGTAGAATACATATCATCTAGCATGGTAACGTGTGAAGCTATATGGCTTTGAAAGTTTATAGTAGCCTTATTTGGTCAAAGGTTTGAGACTAAAGTGATACACATTGATAAGCAGAGTTGTAGTATGTTATCTGAGAATCTGGTATTTCATGATAGGTCTAAGCATATAGATATTCTATGTCAATTCATCAGGGATTGTGTACAATGGGGGATTGTTCAACTACAATATATACATACAGAGGATAAGGTAGTAGACATTCTGACCAAGGCATTGGGGAAGGATAAATTCATCTTCTTCAGACATAAGTTGGGTGTGGTGCAGAACAAATTCCTCACTAAGAGTTGATTGTTAGTTTTTTAAGCTCGTACAACTATCCTCTAGCCCTAGATATTTTGAAAATAATTATTTTCTATAAAAAAATTATTTTTGATTAAGTAAAATAGGTTTTACAAGATGTCTGAAACCCACAACAGAGTATTTAAAAAGATAAGCATGGAAACATAACAAAGTTTAAAGTTTCAAAAAACCAAGGAACATGCCATGACAGGGCCAAGCAAGAAAAAAAAAGAAACTATCAAAACAGGGCAAAAAAGAGAGGCACCAGAGCTAGTTATGCCAAGCTCCTAAGCATGATAGCCACATTTCTTTCGAGGGCCTCCATCAGATCAACAATCTCTTTTACATTCTAAATGTCATGGGATCCTTGGGGATCAATTTTCTCCCTATTTTTCTTGAATCTAGCCCTGGTTCTTTTTCCTGGTCCTTTAGTGGGCTCCTTCTCATCCTCCCTCATCCTCTGATCAGTCATGGTTGCCTTTTTTTCTTCTATTTTTTTTATCAACAACTTCAAGTTCTCATTGGACATTTTGAGGATTTTGAAGTTTTTCTCAGCTATTCCCTTTAGGGTATTTTCTAGGCTTATCATTTTGGATTCCAGGTGTTGGAACCTAGTTTCCAGGCTTTGCTTTCTCTTTGTGGTGTGTTCCTTATTGTTTGATCTTTGAATTTTTTCTTTAAGGTCCTCAATTTCATGGTATAACCATTTAAAAGATCTAAAATAATCCAACATGCTATTCTTGGTGTTGTTGAGGAAGTCCATATCCATTTCCCTGGCTTTATCACTAAGAACCACCAATGCAGGATCTATCAAATCTTCCTTGTGGACTTTTCCTTTATTGTCCTCTAGAATTTGTGGGTAAACAACCTCCATAATTATTCCCATTCACACAGTATTAATGTTGAAATTTCTCCAAACCTTCTTTCCTTTCCCGATATCCTATCTATTATATTCCCCCCCTAAGGAATCTTTAGTTTCTTCTAACCTTATAGGAGTCTGATTAGTACCATGTTCATCAATGTAGTCTTCAGAAATAGGGTCATGATTCTTAATATTGGTGCCAATATGGGGCTAAGGAGGAGGGGCTTTTTCCTCACTAATAGTGAGATCAACTGATAGGTGGCCCGAGAAGTCCTACATTGTTTTGGGGTTTTCCTCTTTGACCTGTTCCTGCATGTTTGCAGCTTCAATTTTGGGATTACCGTCATCATCTTCGGTATCCATTTCTTCCTCATTGTCATTGTACTCTTCCTTTGAGTTAACCTCCTTTCTATCCTACTTTTTTGAGGGTTTTTCAATTTTGATGGCTTTTAGGGGTGCTTCTTGGAAGGGGATCCCTTATTCTGTTTCTTCTTTTCAACTTCGTCATTGTCATCTGAGAGTTTTCCCACAAAAGTTCCCGAAGGAACATAATACGACCCTTAGTCCTCACTTTTAGCTTTGCTTTCCTCTATTTCCTTGCCCAAGATTTGGGCTTTAAAGAATTCACAGATCAACAGAAGCAATCCTTCATGCAGGGTGGTGTTAGCAATATTCTTATCTCTAAAACCATTGATATTCCCATTTATAGAAGAGAAGAGATAAAAAGGAATGGATATCTTAATACCATGCCTAAAATGATTCAGCATGACAAAATGATAGGTGCGAATTCTATCAAACCTAGTGTCCAGGGTGACATACGAGATGAGGGCCTTTGGAACATACTTCCATAGCATCTTCAAGCTCCCATGAAGGTAGTAAGTGCTCGACTTAACTATGGATTTCATTTCCTTGTCATCTCTTGCAAAATTTTTGATAGCAATGTCTGATATTTTTCGGTCTCTGTAGAATTTTTTTTCGACAATGGGTATGCTGGTGACCTTTGATATAACCTCTTTTGTGACTGTAAAAGAATTACCCTCTATCTCCACCATCCCTTCATTCCAAGTTTTGACAAAGATTTTTGTGATTTCCTTCCTGCAGCCGTGAGGTCTTTCAATAAAAGTTCTGATATCCCCTTTCTATAAGGCATTCTAGACTTTACTACGCTTCTTCCATTTCTCACTATCACTCTCCAGCTCCCTTCTAAGCCTTTCCCCAACCATGGATTTCATGTAGGCTTTGGTTTTCCTTTGGTTTAGCCAAAATTTGCTGCTTTCCATCTTTCTAACTGCCTTAGATTTGGGCTTTCTAAAAGTTGGCTTTTTTAAATAATTACAAGATTTGGGGAAGGGGGCCCTAAAAGCATGTGGAGGCAACACATTATTAATAATCATGCATTTCATCCCTAGCTTGTAATGAGTGAAATAATTGCTTCTGTACTTTGGAGATTGTATCCATCCAGAGAATCCAACTCTGTGTGATGGAAAGTATCGGCATGGGTCCAACTGATGTAAGCTTTCTTACTAGCAGCTAGAAAGGTAGTCTAGTCGGTAGCCCAGATGGCAACAATGGTAGTCACGTGATGAGCATAGTCAGTCGTAATAAGATTGGCCCGCGTAATAAAAAAGTTGTTGACTAAGCCAAGGCCAAAGCCACATCTACGACCTTGGCCAAGGATGAACCAACCTTTGTTGCCCCTTTGAATTTCATACATGGCTGTGACTTCATCTTTGATTGCTACAGAAAAGATTTGAGAGATATTCCTCAAATGGGTACCTTCAAGCTTTACCTTCTAAGTTAAAGTGCCCTGGTGAAAAGAGTTGAGAGGTCTTCAAAAAACAATCTGTATGTGTGAGCTAATGAGCTCACAGGGGTTCCTTGGAGTAACTAACATTTCTTATTGGGGTACAGGTAGCCAGGATGGTATTATGGGTTCCATCCATGATATTCTTGCTGGCTTCCTCTTGCCTAATCTGACTGGCTTTCTTTCTGCCTGGGGATTTGATTTTAGCCCCAATGTCTGCTCTATTTCTACGCATGGTAGCTACATGAGAAATCAAAGAGGGGTCTCTGCTTTTGGTTCTCTTTTTTCTTTGAACCTTAGACCAACCCTCTTTTTCATCTTTATATTTAGCAAAGAGCTCCGCTAACTTGGTAAGCTACCTTGGAGAAATAGTTCCCAGAACAAAGTCCATTTGTTGGACTTTGTTTGAATCCCATGTCTCTAGACATAGGCAAGAATCAGGGGGGCCACCGGGCATGACCCTAGATGGGCTTGAAAAACATTCTTCCAATGGGGAATCAAGGGAGTCTGGGACGATGGAGACAAAGATAGAACCTGGGCACGAGTCACCTCCTACCACCAGACCATTGTCTCTGGTTTCAATCATGTTGTCATGCTGAATGTTGACAACCAAATCTACGCCTTATGATGGGGGAGACACCTCTCTGAGTGCAGTGCTTTCTTGGCTCTTGGTATTTTCCTTTTGTTCCCCTTCAGAAGGTATTTTCTTATCTTTCGATGAGTCAAGAATCTCTGGAGTGACCTTTGGTTTGTCCTTTTTTTCCACACTCTATGAGTGTTTACCTCTGAGTCTGATTGTGGAATGGCTGTCTCCCTTGGGAGGCTATCTTTTTCAGTAGGCTTAGCTAACTTTATCTTATTAACAGCAATAGCTTTCCTTTCTTTCTCCAACATCTTGAATGCTGAACACATTCTGGCTTTGTGTCCAGCTTTCTTACAATGGAAGCAAGCAAAAGGGACACTTTCATAGTCCAAATTTTGCAAATGTTTTCCTAGTTTGGATTGGAGCACGATAATTTCTAGCATGTCTTGGTTCTCTTCCACCCCTATGCAGATCCTGGCATAGGTGAGGTAGCTTCTAGCAACAGTCACTGGATCTATCGAGAGCAGGGTACCAAAGGATCTGGCAATACCATCGAAGACATCTTCAACCCAGAATTCCAAAGGGAGTCTTACCCACAACGGGGCTTGGACGAAGAAAGAATCATTGACATCAAGCTTTGGAGTCCATTTTTGCAACATCAGAGTAGCCTTTCCTATTGACCAGGTGCCCGCACAAAGGATTTTGTCTAAGTCTTCTTTAGAAGAAAACTCAAAAGATAGAAATCTCTTTGCCATGGCCATGACAAGGACCTGCCCCTTTAACTCCCATTTCTTCTTAGCAAAGATTCTCACAATATCTATATTAGGTCTAGACCCCACAAATTTACCCACAAGAGTATGGTCCGTCGAGGCATTATTGTGATCCACCAACTGATCGGGGATATCAATGATAAAATTTCCTTTCTCTTTATCAGATAGATCCTTTATAGAAGGGAAAGATGACTTGCCTGTAGGTTGAACTCCAAAAAGAGTTGACCACTGGTGATTAATGGCTTTACCATTCTGATCCCTTTCCTGTGTCTTCGAGGTAGAGGGAGAAGAGGGAAGGTTCCCTTCTCCCACCCCAGCATCCTTACCTAGATCTTTTTGCTTAACCCATGGATCCCCCTCCTTGTTCACTGAGTCCCCCACTCCTTGATCTGTAGAAAAAGCCCTTTCCAATAGAACCCTCAGCCTGCAACCTTGGATTCCTACCCACTTTCAAATTCAAACAACCTCCCACTCGACCTTTCTCTCCCATGGCTTACTCACGAAAGTTTTTTGTACATGATTCTATAAACAAATTATTAGTGTAGAGACAATTAGTTATTTCATAATTGAATCTTTTAGAGACACCTAATAACTAAATTGGTTAGGGTTTGTTAAGTTATTATTAATCCCATCCATTGATTTAGAATAAATCTCAGTCGTTGGTTTTCCAAAGAGGCTAGTATAAAAGAGGGTAATTGGGCATTTGGAGTACACAAGTTTGTGATGAATTTGTACAGTGCTAGAAAATAAATTTGTAGTGTTAGAAAATATTTCTTGTAGTGTTAGCAAGGACACAAGTAATAGTGTTGGCATAGGAGTTGTGGAATCTCAACAGGAGAAATTTGGAGATTGTCAGAGCTCTACCAGAAAGAGGCAAGTCATTTTCTTATATCTCTTAACTTGTTGAGGTTTAATATAAGTTCCTCATCTGCATTACTAGTTTTCCCTTTGGGGTTTTTCTAGGGATAATTTGTCCAAAAATATCATGTTCATTGTGTTTAATGTTTCTTTTGTGTTTTTAATTGTGAAGTTGGAGTTGTGTTATTTTTCAATATTTGCTAGTCAAATAATCTTTATAAGATAGGAGATTAATAATCAGTGATTGCAATAGAATTTTCACAATAACAACAACTATCATTGCAACTAGCTAAGATGGGATTTTATTCAGTACATAAGCATTAGACTCCATAATACTAGGTCATCATTTTGCTGGTTCCACATGATCCACAGGTGCATTACCTTCAGATACAATATTCTGTCAAACTTTACTTTTTAAAACCCGTGCACATTTACGAATAGTACTATAGAAAATTACCTGCATTAATCAATTCTTATGCCACAATCTGATTCCTGGATGACTATCATTGGAATGCTTTGTTAGCAATAGGAAAAAAATTATTATCTGAAATTGTGCATGAGGATCGATGGTTTTTCACATAGAAGAGCTTATTGGCTAAAAATGAATAATTAAAGGTGGATATCAATTGGATTTTACGATAATAGTCATATAATTTAAATATACCTAAATATTTTAAATACGATTTAAGACATTTCTAATATCTTTATTCTTAATGTTCATTAATTAATACATGTAGATCCACCATACATGCTATCTTGATTGGTAGGATATAGTGTACAAAATGTTCTTTTAGGTTGTATTGAAAATTTAGAAAATTGTGCCAATTAAAATAGCTTCAAGCCATTTTATGAAAAATTAAAAAGAGGTTCATAAAATCTTTTGTCAATGATAACTCATAATAAAAAATGATCCTTATAAGTAATGCAATGAGATCACTTGAAGTGGGTATAACTTGTGGTAGAAAAATCTTTAACATGCATTTTTAAGTTTCTCATCAATTTAATTAGTACATAATGTACTACCATATCATGTTTGAATAGAAATCATATTTTAAAATCTATGTGAGAAATGAGATGATTGATGAGTGAAGATTAAATATTATAATTATTAATATGTTTCATTTTATTGATCTTCTAAATTTATAACATTCTATTTTTCTTTTAATTATTTTTCCTTTTTTGAGTATTTTACTTATCTATTATTGAGCTATAGACTATATTTGATTAGACAGTCCATCTATGACTGCATTGAGGACATAATTGAGTTAACATGTGCCATGATAATAGCATATACTTAGATATTTACTTTTCTCTTTACACATCGTCCAACTATTTTAAACACTAGTGAATCAATCTACAAGTTTTTAACTACCATCTAGACAATGTGCACATTTCTCCTCTTGATTTTAGTGTCTACTAATTATTTGAAGTACAAACCCTTTTATACAAAGTAATAATTACCTTTCTCATTACTAAAAATGTAATGTTCAAGGTTAAATTTTCATAGATGAGAATTGCATACATATATACAAACCCTATAATCATATGTAAAATAACATTTGAATATATCTCTTTACTTCTTAATCTTTCGTTTAAGTATTTTTCCATACTTCAAAATAAGATAAATTGAGAAGAGTATTGAAATATAATAGAGATGGCCAAATATATGCAAAGAATATACATTTTAAAAATACATTTTTATATTGAAATAAGCATAATATAAGAATAAAAGAATTGGTTTAAAATATACAAAACTAAATAATAAAGATATAGAATAAAATTAGTTTTAGAAATAATAACAGAAAAAGAATACTAATTAAAAAAAAAATTTCTCAAAAATTACACAAAAATAATGTACCATTACTGAATGATTATTTTGGAGTTACACAAAGATAATGTACCATTATTCCATGGTTATTTTGGAGATAGTACAACATGTTCCCAAACAAGACATCATGCACAACCTACTAATTTACAATAGATAATCAACTGTTTCTATGTTGAATATCGTAGTTCTATCAAACCTATAATTCTAAAATGTGAGCATTATAAATCAAGTGAAATGGAGACCACAACACATTAGGCTAGTGACCACTTTATTTTGTCATCTATATATGAACATGTTTAGGCTACTCATAAAACAATACAATAATAATGACCCTTTTATTTTCTCTTATACACATCTGCTTGTTTAGGCGACTAATTTAGGCTATTGGTTTAAGCATCAAAGGCAAACCATATTTGGGTTGAGGATTGAAGAAGACGCTAATGGGTTCACCGGCTTCCATCAAATCCCAATCATATCTCAACACTAGATGATAGAGAAATACTTCCATTTCTATCTTTGCAAATTCGTTTCCAGGGCATATCCGATTTCCCTGTCCGAAAGGGATGTTAGAAAATGGCTCATGTCGGTCATTGAAACGATCTGGATCAAAATTTTCAGGATTGTCAAAGTAATCCTCTCTGTTGCTTGTTTGTCTGATAGAATAGTGAACCTGCAAGTCATCAGTTTCAAAATTCTCAGTTTTCAGAATTATAAGTTGCTTAAAACAGATGAAATAAATAAGCAAAGAAATACCCACCTTCCATCCCTTTGGAATGGTATAACCACCATAGACAACGTCTATTTTTGCTTGCTTGAATCCTCCAATTACAGGGGGTACAATACGCATTCCTTCTGAAATTACATTTCTCAAATACTCCACACCTTTAATCTCGTTCCAAGTAAGAGGATCTCCTTTTCTCTTGTCATCTCTGAGCTTTTCACAATCTGGATCGCCTCAGTATAATACAGACAGAATATTGGGTTAAAGATACAAGTCTTTTCATAAAATAATCTTATAACTTTATTTCCTATTTAATTCTATCGGATTTCCAGAATCTATACAGAAATTCACTAGACTAGTCACTCTCAGATTTCCACAATCTATACAAAAATTCACTAGATTAGTCATTTCTAAATTATATTATCTTTAAAAAAAAATGGCATCGCTAGAAATTATACTAACCACGCCATGATTCATTGTCTGAAAAGAGAGCTCTAACAATATCGATGAAGGAAAAGTACCTTTACGAAGGCGTTGTAACACGTGTGGGCAGAGAGAGAGGTGCTTCAGAATCGTGGCTAAAGCGGAGGCTGTAGTATCATATCCTCCAGTGAAAAACCCCATCAAGTTGTCTGCAATCTCCTTGTCGCTCAAGCAAGACTCGCTCCCCGCAGCCTTTTGCATCCTCAAAACCATGTCCAAAAAGTTTTCTTCATCTTCTCCACTCTTGCTCAAAGAGGTTTTACGCAGACGGATCAGCTGAGCGATCTGAGAAACAATGGCGGCGCGAGCGCGCTTAGCCTTGCCAAAGGCCGTCCAGGGAAGATCGAGAGGGTGAGAAAGAAGGTCCGCGTTGAAATCGTGGAAGTGCCGCCTAAAGCACTCCAACTCTTCCCCAGCCGTTAACCCCATAAAATACTCTGCCGACACACACAGCGCCATTTCCCTCAATTTGCTGTGGGCGTGGATGACTTGGCCAGGACGCCAGTCGGAGTCCAGATGGTGCAACACAAGCCTTTCGAATCTCGCGACTGACTGCTTAAGGGTTTCGATCCCCAACATAGAGTGTATAATCCGGCGCATCCTTTTGTGGTCGGTGCCCTGAGAAGTAACCATGGCGTTGTCTCCGATCAGAACTCGCATAGATTTGGGCCAGCTGTTTCTGAACAGCTTGTTTTCGTTGATTAGGACGAACTTGTTGGCTTGCGCGCCCAACATGACCACAGTAGGGCTGCCCAGAATATGGGTAGTGAAAATCCCCCCGTGCTTAGCTTGTCGCGTGTCGTACCACATGTCCAGATCGAGCAGGTTACGCCATGACCTCAGATAGTCGAGGGATTCTCCCAAATAAGGGATTCCAAACCTTCCTGGAGGTAACGGAGGCATATTTCTTGTAGCTTTCAGTCTTATGGCCGCCCATAGAATGGGAACATAAAACATGGCGGATGCATATGCTATGCCAACAACGATACAGGCAACTGTTGCAGCTGCTCCCGTGGAGATCCAACTGTCGTTGTATGGAATCCATAGCACAGACATCTTCCACAACACTATCCTGAGTTTTAAGCCGGAACTTTTGAGAAATATTGAGCTTTAGATGGTGGAGTTTTACACCATGCAAGAGTGTTTATATGGCTAATTGGGGTCTTTGGTCATGCTGCTGGAAGATATCCTCGAATGTTGCCCCGCTGGATCCCTAGTTTTTGCGTGGATGAGTAGAGGGCATGCAATGAAGATTATAATGCTACGTGTTATAACTTAACTCCAACCATCACGCCAGATAGTGGTTCGTCGTATATGGGTTACAGCTTTTCACTTGCACAAGGGAAAATTGAAATGACGTTTTCGTCGTGTCTCAAAGAAAGATTGAAGCCGCTGTACAATTTTGAAATATTTTGCCAATCATATCATGAATTGAATCGAAGGAATCCTAATAATGTCTGTAAGACCAGCATAAGGGACAAGAATTATATTGGTGTAATTGGGTGGTTATCAATCAATACATCAGCAGGGTCAAGTCTTTACTTTCTGAAAAAGTTGATTTAGACAACTTTTTTAGAAGTTGTTTTTATATTGATAACCACTCTCTTTTTTAGAAAGTGTACATTTGTTTTTCTAACTTATTTAAGAATCTGTTTATATAACTGTCTCATATTTTAGGTGATGTCCGGGTTCTTAGTTATTATAACCCATCTATTGAGCATATTAGTGATCAACCCTCCTAACTGATATATACTATATTACAATTATAAAAATATATTATAAATACAAAATAAGTAAAGCATGTCATTATGCATAGTTTTTAATAAACTTCTATGTGATATTGTGTATCAAAAATAAATTCATGAGACATTAACTCAATTAAAATCAAATTGAAAGCTAAATTTTATATTCTACTAAACAATTTTACTTGAAATATTGAAAGCTTCTCATGTTTCTCTATCTAAGAAGACTAAATTCATGCTCTCAGCTATAAAAAAGAAATCCTACAGTGATAATCCTTAGAATGAGAGTGCAAAGCAAAGCTAAATAAGGATCATTTATGCTAAATGAAGATGGATTGAGCACTAATTAGGCTAAATTGATGATGAATTAAGCTAAATGATCTATCATATATGCTTAAATTGATGTGAATTTGTCTTTATAATACTATGATGAACTCAGTTAATCTAAAACGTGGATGCGGTTTGACTATAGTGTGGATGTAAATGATAGTAGATGATTTTCTCTAAGAAGGCTTCCTATTTATAGGATTTCCCAAGGGTAGGGGGTGATTTTGATTTGAGTTAAGTTAACCACAATTAGGCCAAGGTTGAGTTGTATTTTTTGAGGTGTCTAAAATGAAGGGACAAGATTGATTCATTTAATTTGAAGGGTCAAGATAGAGCCTACTTGGAGTCCATGTGCACATTCCTTTGATCTCTCATTGATTGATTGATTTTTGTCACCATGTGGTAGGTGAGATATTTTAGGGATTTATTAATTCTAAGAATTTATTTATTTATTTATGTATGTAATTTGAAGAGGTTGGATTTAATTAATTAAATGAACTATGTAATTAATTGATTAAATCAATTATACAATTATTTGATTTTTTATTTAATTAATCCAATTGGCTCAAATTTAATTAATATTGTGCTTTGACTTTCTTTGACCAATTTTAGGTATATACAAATGCCCTTATTTGAATCAATATGCGAAGCAGATTGTTTCAAAGAATATTGATGCCTAATGTCTAATTCGATGTTTAATATAGATTTGATCACTTTGATGAAATGATATTGATCATGTGATTATAGAACTTTGATATGAATCTCTCATTTCAATTTTGAGGCCCCAATGACGATATAGAAGGTAGTCATGCCTAGATTTCCCTTGATTAGTGATATTAGATTTTGGATGTGATGAAGCTAGGCATGTATCCTTTGAGGATATTGATGTACCTTGATGATGCATTTTGATGTACTCCCCCCTTGCTGAAGAAAGTATGATGTCATTATATGTTGGACATTATGATTTTGATGATATTTATACATGATATAGATGGATGCATGTCTATATGATTTATGCATATTTTTTGTGTTTTTCTATGTAGGATATATGGATGCACTTTACTTTATTTTTATGCTTATGCATGGATACGAAGGAATATTTACTTGTATGGATGCATATGAATGACTTAATTAAATGGATAATGTGTGGAAAATACTTATATGGTGGTTTATGTCTATAATGTATGATGGTAATGATGATGAACTAATGGATAATGATTATGTAGCATAAATGATAATGAGAAATGAAATACACTTGTTTTTGTTGATGTCCAATATACTCAATCATAAAGATATTTTTTCTGATATAACTTTGATTAACCAAGTTGACCGAGTTGGAGGTTGAGGTGTCTGACGTTCTCAATAACCTTGATTGATCTACTTTGAATTTTCTTAGTTTTTTTGTTATATTCACTGTTGCTACCTATTTTCTAGCTTTTGGCTACCTTTTTCTCTATATTTCATAAGAGTACCTTTTTGTTTTTGGGCATGTTTTGCCTCAATTCTTCTATTAGTGCATATTGCTAAATCTATAATCTTATTTTATTAAAGGGTTTTGGATCCCCTAAAACCTTCTTTTACTATAATAAAAAACAAGCATGAGAGAATAAAGAGAGTGAAATTGGGTTTAACAATAAGGGAAAGAAACAAAGGAGAAAAAGCCACCTTAGTGCAAAAATCAATAGGAAAAGATAGAAAAAACACCAAACCCAAGAGGTAGTGAGCCTAGAAGGTCAATAGTAGTAGGATTTCAATAGTTCCACCAAGGGAAGAAAGGGTAAGAGCATGGACACCCACCACTCACCCTCGTATAGATCTTCCACCCTCCTGCACCAATGGTGAACTTAGTCTAAGATAAAGAAGAACACTATAAGATAATTACCACTTCCTCATATAGGACAATGAGGCCAAACAAAGACACCCCACTACCAATGTCAAACACAAACCAAAATGAACAAAATCCCTAGGAATAAAAAAAATCACAACACCATAGAAAAGAAAATCTCGATCTTAACAACAACAACCACTCCAGAGTTCCAACAACACTCCCTCTCCCATACTTTCTAGCTACTAAAAGGGATATGTCTACACAAAATTGGACCAATCAAGAAGATGCAGAGCCCAAAAAATAAGTAGCCTCCAAAGAAAAGAGAGATGTATATAAATAAACTCCTAAGGCACAAAACTAAGAAGAGAAGCCTTAACGTTCATTTTTCAGAGGTAGGGAAAAAATCCCTAAATACAGGCATAAGAGAAACCCCTATGGTCACCCATAAAAATACAAATAAAATGACTAAGCTTAGAGGAACTAAAAGAAGAAGACCTAAAGGAAAATAGGGAAAATTCACTCTCCTAGCCCACCACCTCTGCAACATCAAGACCACAAGAAACCCTCACCACATGCTCTACTCCCTTCATGGGATTTTTTTTTCATCTAGATACTATTATTTAATTCAGATATAATATTTCTTCCTAGAAATATTTTGATTAAGCTCAATAACTTAGCAAAGGGATTGTCCCTTTCATAACCATAGCCAAAAGGCATCAAGATATCAACAAAACATTAACAAAGGTTCTAGCTATTAAAAGTGAAGGATTTCCAATAAGGTAAAAAATAGACCATTAACAACATACTAGTAGTACAACTAGTAACCCACATCAAGAGTGGGAAGCTAACTCACTCACAACCAAGGGATGTGAATGAGAGATAGAGTGATTCTTCCTTCATCATCAGTCAATGTCCAAGAGATAATAGCACTACTGTCCCCGTCACATAATAGTGGAACCCCTATTGTGGGATAGTCAACACCATAAATAGATTTTTGGCAAAAGATTACATTAGCCACCAAAGGTTGGAGTAGATTAGGATTACTAATCAAGGAAAGGCTTGCACAACCAAAAGGTAATGTACTAGTAGTGAGAGTGGGAGTTAGGCCCACCAAATCAAGGGAGGCTAGTTTAGTAGGAGCATCATCCTAGAGGGAGTGATTATTAACCTATAAGGAATCCTCAGAGATAGAATGAGAGGGATAATTGCAAGCTCAAATGATTATTATTTGTGTTTCTCCACCAAGTAGTAACACCTTTACAATGTAAAAGAGAACAATTTGTATCTATATGGCTACTGGATGATAATTTATGCCATTAAAAGGGGAGGCCCTCATAATCCAACAATTGAATCCAAGATATATCCCCAACCATGAGCACCACATCCCCCAAAAGTGTTATTAAGTGAGTTTCAAAACTCTTTTTTCTTCCCAAAAATGTTGTGAAATCATTTTCACAACTATTTTTCTATCATGCTTTTGTCAATGCAATACACTAAAACCATAAATGTCTTCATTTATGGCATAACTAATATGCAATATAACTATTGGTAACTCGTAACTGTTAGTAACTAGGAACTACATTGTACATAAATATCCTTTATCTTATCTAATATGATATAAATTTTTCAGTGATATTGCCTTGATATGGTATCAAAGAGGCTCCTTTCTATCCCCCAAGGTGTTTAAAAATTGGTGAGACAATTCATCCAAATTAGGCTCAAAGATAGTGTTTGATATGTTTCCATATAAATGAATGGATGAGTTGGGCATTGGAAATGATATTCAAATAACATCTACATAGCTATGTGAGAGTGGAAATGGGTCGATGATCAGATCTCTATTGCATACCAATAGCATGTTTCATGCATTTGATGCATTAGATTTTGAATAACTTGGCTTAACTAATATTATATTACAATGAAGAGAAATCTTGATATTATCAATCAAGGCCACATTCAATTGATCAAAAAGGAAGTTTATCTATTCATAAAAGACCCTGCATTTGACCCTTTCATCTTTACATTTTTTAGACATTATCTCGCTAGGATGGCAAAATTATACATTCATGACGGGTTTCTTGGTATTTGATTACTTTATTTATTGACAGAGCACATTAGTGATATACTTCCACCTTTGGCTAAGTAGGTTATTTTTGTTGTCTATCTAAAAAATTTATCTACTTGATCATTGTCTTCCAAAATTTTCAAATCTTTGTAGAGAATGTGAATGCTAACATAAGATGAAGAGTCGAGTGACATCAAAATATTAATGTTATGTATTTATTTAGCATGATCATAAATATGACACATTAATTATTTGACAAAATACCTCAGATAAATTGATTTCATCTTTGAAGATAACCGATTGAGGTCTTTGGGATGGATCAAATTATTGTGTACAAAGTTACCACATTTTAGTCAATGTTTTGCAAAGAATTTAATAAATTTTATCTAATAGTTTATGGTTCTAATCTTTATATGATTTTAAAATCATGTGATAGTGAGGTAACACTTTTGATGTCCCTTGGTATAAATCAAAATGAGGTCACTAAGGATGATATTTTTTCAATAGGTGGAATAGTTTATGGAATGTGTACATATCAATTACATAAGGAATCATATTGATAAACTTCAAGGTGTTACACTTGTGACTTTTCAATTAATGCATATGGAGATTTAATAGAATTGAAAATAGTTTTAGAAAGGTTTCAAATCAAAATCCTTGTCATGGGGACCCATTTTAATGTCATTGATCTTGCAAAAGCACTTATTCAGAAGTATCCTTTGAATGTTTACAATTGGACTCTTAGAGGTTGTATTATTTCCTTTGGTGTTATTTTTGGAGCATAAAGTGTAATGGGATTTTCTAGAGGTTGGTGGTATCAGGGGATGGAAGGTATTCCATCATCTCAAGTTAGCTTCTCACTTGGAGATGGTGTTTTCCATGAGAAGCATTTTTGGCATTTTTAATTTTTAATTTTGTTTTACTTTCTAATGCTGGTGATTTTGAAGAATGAATGTCTTGTAAAGACTAATTTTGGAGGTAGGTTTGAGATTTGGTATTGTGCTCAATATGGATTGTTGACCAATAATATTTTGAGTATAAGATCAAGAATTGTACCCTTTCACGATCACTAGATAATGATAAAGATATGTTTTATCTCTTAGGAATCATTGTTGAATAATTCAAGACTCATTGATTCAAGAGTTTGGGACCAAGACCTTAATAACACAACTTGTAGCTACACCTTTCTTAGGGTCAAGAGACAACTTGATGGAGCCTTTCTTGGTTCAGGATTTTTTTCTTCAAAAGGAAATTTTCTCAAAATATGTATTCATGATATGTAATCAGCATATATTTTTCTATGTAAACCTTAAGGGGGGGTCCCTAAGGCAAGGTGCATTTGATGTTTTCAGAATTAATGTATTAAGGGGGGAATATTTGCACAGTACATTAAAATCATAACTTCCTATAGTTATTGTATAACTAGTATGCAATGCAACTATTGGTAACCAGTAACCACGTTGAACTACATTGCATATAAATCTCCTTCATATTATCTAATATGATATCAAGTTTTTCTTGATATCACCCTCAACCTTATCATAAGAAGTGATCCATATAACTTAGATAGTAATATCTATTGATGAAGGTAGAGTGTGCACAAGATAGGGTTTGTAATGTTAGGTAAATTAACATGTTAGAGATATTAATTATAGCATATATAATGATTAAGAATAAAAATGAATTCTTATCATAATATATGACATTTCAATGGTCTTTCAAGTTATTAGAATGTAATTAAAACTCTAAAACTTTATATTATTCAATATTTTTGTTCATCCTATGATTTGGATATAAAAATAAACTATATATCATTAGAATATTTATATATGATTACATCAAAGGAAATAGTGTGTTAACTATTCAATTGGAGTAAATACTTAGGCATTGGCATTTTTTATTAACGCACCATAATAATCTTTAAAATGTCTTTGAATCAATATAATATTACAATCATATCATGAATAAAAAATACATATTCCTTAGTTTGATTATATGTTCTAATACTTCCTTTTATCAAATTTTTCTAAAACATGCATTATGGGATAAATATGCTTGATGTATTTCTTTGATAAAAAATGGAAAATACATTAAACATGAGGTGTACTTGAAGAATTATAGTTAATATAGTTATATTGGTATAATCTTGACATGCGATGAAAAAATAATTTAATAATATAATTCATTAAGTTTCACTAACATTCCCTCAATTATATTGTTGTTGAAATATTAAAATTTGCTTGATAAAGGGAGACCCTTTAGGCATTCATGACAAAACTTATGGACAACACAAAATAATTACACATTCTTGAGAATAATTTTTCAAAGTAGTTAATCCTAAATTAGGTAGAAGTACATGAAGATACCTCGTAACCCTTATAAGGATGTATCTCTAAGATGATTTTTTAGTCTCAAACTTGCATCTCCCTTAACACTCAAATCACAAACATTGAGTTATTGAACAATAATCAATTGAGCTTCGGACATATAGATATCCTTCAAGTTGTCTCTTGACCCTTGTAGGAATTTTTCATCCTTGATTAGGGTCTTGTTAACTTTCTATAAAATAATACATATTGAGTTTGTCAATTCATAATAAAAATTTACAATATATGTATTCTATAGAGTCATCAATGGCAACAAGAAAGAAAAGAACCACTTTGTCAAGAAATATGTTTCCTACCTAAGAATAAAAATGAATTATGAGCATGGGATGGATAGAACATGGTTTGAATGTGACTCATTAAATATTATAAATTTCTTAAATAGCTCTACCACCCCATCTTGGACCATAAGCTCTCGCTAATTGAGGATTGCAATATTATGTTACTGTTAGGAATGGGAACACTGAGAGGGGGGGGGGGTGAATCAATGTTCTATAATTAATTTATGATTCTTGAAACTTAACTCAATTACTTAAATACTGAAATGAATAGTAAAGAAAATGAAGTATTCAACAATAACACATAACACAAGATATGTTTACTGGGAAACCTTGGCCAAAGGAAAACCCCGGTGGGAATTAGTACCCATGAATAATTGTACTTTGTATTATGAACCTGTTAATGTTTCTTTTCCCTGTTAGGAATAGTCATTACAATGTTGAGTAAAATGACTCAGTTTAGAGTCTAGTAAAAAAACCATGTTAGGGGTGGACGGCTCATTGCTAGAGCTCACTACTCAATGAAGAAGGCTACAACCTCCTAGTTATGAGATACACACTATATCTACAATGGTGAACTATTTCTTTGACATTGTTGTCTGATCAGTTCCTTTTGTGCATTGATGCTTTAACCTCTTGTAAAGCTCTATATCATTCTTACTACTCTAATACGTACTTCGCATACTTCTTCTCTTCTCTATTTCCTATATCTCCTTGAATACAAAAGCACATGTCACATATATACATGTTGAATAGACACAACCAAAACTAACTACTAGGTTGGCTTATAACTTAACACATAAAATGCTTCCAAGTTAATTGGCTCAAGTGTGTTTACATACAATGATATTAACATGTTTATAACACAATTACAATAGGCACATAGCCTTTACAAAACAAAATGATATACGCTAATCAAAATACTTTCTGTCGGCTCCATGCTTTGTTATGTTCTGCCACTTACTGACTGTGTCACTTAGACTTGTTGTAACTTCTTTATGTTGTCATATTTGACCATGCATTCTTAGACTCAGCATAGTAACATACTCAAAAGCTTATATCTAAGGGTGCATACTAAAACTCGATCATACACACGTGCTTTGATGCTTTGATCATCGGGTGCTTCTCTGTCTGCTATGTCTTCCATACTTAGGCAAATTCTGATCTTCCAAGTTAGTGCGCTGACTACAAAAATTAATATGAATTTGTTACCGTAATGACAATATAAAACTTATTCATATATACTAAGTAAAGTAAACTTTCCAACAATCTCTCCCTTTGTCATTAATGGCAACAAAGGAATGTGGCAAAATTACTAAACTTAAGTTATACACAAAACTTGCTAACAAACTGTACATCTTCTTCTTCTTCTCTATACACTACTATCTCCTTTATATCATATACACTAATCCCCCTTTGATATTAATGACAAAAGTTCTCAAAAAGGAAAAATTTATGTACTTACATAGAAAGTGCATCCGGGTATGCAATCTGAAGGTTCTTGAATTCTTGCTGCTAGAAAACCTTGTGTGCATCCACTATCTGAAGATGGGTGCATAATGCATAAGTGAGCTTCTCCATATTTTCTATATCTGTGCAAGGACCTTGATCATATCTTACTATTGTGGCATCTATCTACTTGATATTTTGATTCAATACATCTAGAGAGGGCACCAGTGCATGTCTTAGCTTGGTTTGTCTAGCCCTTAACTTTTCCATCTCTTTTTCTGCCTTCTCAATTTTATCCAACTATCCTTGATAAACATTATTGTACATGTTAATGTCTTGAGAGGGATCTTCCACTGATTTTCTTACTATTGGCATCATAGATTCTACTTCCTGAATAATTTTAGATAGGTCTGAGGTGAGTTTATCTTTGTTCATCCAGTCAGCAATCATCTTCCTTCCTTTTGCTGCTAACTCTTTCAGCATTTCTTGACCAATCTTAAGTGAATTAAGGTCAAGTGAGAAATTGTGTATCAATTCATTCAACATTTTCTTGATATATTTCTCTTCTGTAATCTTTGATGCTTATTCTTCTAGACTTGAGAAATTTTTTTTGCAGTTTGATAGGATGTTGCTAACATCATCCACTGAATGAACACTTATCACTTTCTTATCCTCAGGCAGTAAATTATTTAGTATGCTAACTGATTCTACAAATAATGGATTTTTCATTACTTGTTTTTCTGTTTCTTTCTCCATAGCTAGTACACTTATCTTCATGAGATCTTATTCTCCCCATGAGTCTAAACTGGTTGTATCGGGAGTCAAACTTGAAAACAATTAAATTGAGGACTTAGGAGTAAGGAGTGTGCTATCCATAATCTCACTCTTTACCTTCACTAAAATTTTAGTAGAGGGCTCTTCTTTAGGTTCATCTTCCTTCTCTTCTTCATGTCATGTTGAGTCTTCAATGTGTACTTCTTCTTGATGCTTAGGTGATTCTTCACCGCATAGAATCTAAACTTCCTCAGTGCTTACAAAGGCTTCTTCAAATTTATCTAGATCCTTATCTATTGCCGCCATGGATATTTCAACATTCTCAATCACAATAGTGTCATCTTTTGTCTCCATTGCTTCAGTAGGTGTTGTCACTATGGGCACAGAATGTTGTGGATCTATCATAGGTGCATCAGGGATCTCAGATTCTTTTATTTTCTTAGAGGGAACTTAGGCTGCAGGTGTAGTAGGAGGGTGCATGTGTCTTTCCAAAAACACCTTTTCAAATGCCTTCTATGTTTCCTTCATAGCCAACTCATAATCCTTATTCATTATTTGTAGAGTTCTAAGTTTAGTTCTTAGATGTGACTTTACCAAATCTAGCAACAATGTTTTCTCTTCCAGTGAACAGAAAGGGAGGTTGTCATCAAATGTCTTTTCTCTTATCCTAAAATCCTCTTCTATGGTTTTTCTCTTCAAAGAATCCAAAATGTTCCATACATTATCAGGAATGACTGTCTTAAGTTCCAAAACTATCTTTTTGAGCTTAATCATGTGCTTGATAATCATAGAATGGATTTTTGATTTATCATTCTCATGATACTTATCATAGAAATTTTCTATTTGATCTATCCTTCCTTCATCAACTACTCTAGTTCTCAACACTTCTAGATTCGGTCTGAATCCTATCTCGGGAGGTGCTTCAATGCTTTTTCATTTTCTTCTGGTTGTTCTTGAGGATGGGTGTCTTGCGTCGGTCTTCTTCTTCCTTATAGGCATCTTACTTGGCTTGAGAGGTGGAGTGGACTCCAAATCAATTGTGGTTGTGGGCGCGAAGGTGCTATCATCGGTCTTTTTCTTCTTCTCCTTCGGATCATCATATTTCTCTATTTTCACTTCAAATGAGGGTGCACTTTCAAGTTGCATGGAAATCTTGGCTTCTCTTACTTTTTCCAAGTCTTCTTGGGTGACACCATGAATTTTTAGAATGTCTGAAGTAATCCTTGATGCTTTTCTCTTTGTCGCAGTACTGTATAAGACATAGTCTACTTGTCTTCTCTTCTCTTCATAAGTTCCTTATCTAGGTTCATTGGGATCCTTAGGCGCTGATAGGAGGACTTGTGCATAAGATTCCAAAATATGTTCCTCTACTTCATATCCAAGTGGATGAATCCATTGTGTCCTTGGCTCAACTACTTCCATGCATGTGATGTCTATTTCCACCATGAAGCATATAGTGTCTTCGTACTTCTCCACTATACTCTTGGGTATCCTATACCTTCTCTGCATCTTGATTCTAAATGTTTTGATTTCAAGATCCATGAAATCCTTCAAGGTACTCTTTGATGTTTCCTTAGATGAGATTTGAGGCAATGTAGGTAGGCTCTTGTCAAGATAAAGATTAGAGAGTTTACCAACTATATGAAAGTACATGTAGATAATCAGTGAACCAAATATGAATATTTTTATTTTATCACATTTTATGGCTCTTATGTTTTCTAACAATTGTGTGCGTAGGATCTCACAGAGGTTAAACTCTCCATTTTCCTTAAATATCCTTATAGCTTCCAAAATAGTCACTACAGATACACTATTCACTCTGTTAGCATGCTGAAACTTGTATCCAAGGATCATAGCCATGAGTTTGATATCCTTCTCCTCTATGGGCTCAATTGTCATACCATGATTATCACTTCTGGACTTACAAGCCTGCTCAACCTGCTTCCTAGCATCTTTACCTACTGGAAGGATGGCATCAGTCTTAGAGAGTTCAGTCATCTCATGAATGAGATCTATTGTTATGCGAATAGGAACTTCTCCAATCCAAAATATATCATCATGAATTCTTCTTAGCAATATCTTGATCCATTCAGACTCATAGAACTTATACGCAGTCGCATACTCAATGATAGGGGGTATGTGCAGGATCATGGTATGCCAAAAAGTCATGATGTGAAAAAAACTTATTTTCACTCATCCAAAAGTGCACAAATGCATATGTTGAATTTTAGTAGGCCTGGGTGTCAGTACACTTGGCCAAGACAAAAGCCAAAGCGAAAGGCTTAATCAAATATCCGATATTATTAGATATCTGATAATACTAGATATCCGATATTATTGGATATCCAATAATATTGGATATCTGATATTTGCTAGTAAATATAAATCTGTACCCTAGCCATGTTCAACATTTTCTCATTTTCTCACTCTGAAAACGTGAACATGGCTAAGGCAAATGGATATCTGCTTTCAAATCTCCTATCCAATTTTTCTTAAAACCCAAGGTAAGTCAAATCTTCGAATTTTTATTATTTTTATTGTTTTTAAATATAAATTTATAGTTTTTATATAAAAATTAGGGTAGCAATGAGTTTTTTTATTGTTTTTTAAAATTCATTGTATTTATCTATTTGTTTTTTCATTGTAATCAAACATAGAATCAGAAAACCCACCTAATGATCCTGCAAACAATCAAAAACCACCTCCCAACAATCCCCCACCTCCAGAAGATGTACATGTCATAAACCCTCTCCATTTAGAGGATCTAATAGGAGATAATCTAAATGAACTTAGAGGATTTCAAACCACCTATGTCAATATCCTCACATTCCGCCCCATGTTTACGACATTGAACTCAATTATTGAAAACATGGAGAAACTTTCACAGCAACATAGTGTTGTACTTCTTTGGCATGATTCCATGCACACCCAGTTTAATGATGGGCTTGACTATGATCAAGTCATGAACCTAAACATAACAAAACATGACTTAGCTAATCTTTTCTTTGATCCTAAAACCAGTCTAAAAGTGGACCATAAAAAAAACCTTGTCAATTAAATGGTGCACAAATAGTGCAATACATGACAACTTTTGGGACTGCTGGTGGATGGTTTTTGATAGATGAACTCACAATAATTTGGATGTCCCATTTTATTTTATTTTTAAATTATATGTTGAATTTGTGCTCAGTCACAAGGTCAATTATTAGAGTATGAGACCGAACAAGGGTGTAGGTTTAGGTGCTCCTTAGGATAGGCCATGAGCACAATGGGTGAAATCCCGTACATATATCCCCCCTCCCAAGATTTTACCACCTCCCATAGTGTAGCATCCTGACATTATTGTTGAGGCTAGCTCACAGACTATTCGAGCCATTCACACCTTGAGCAATCTACAGGTTACGCAGAGCATGTCATTTTTTTCTCCTCGTGTTGATTCTTCTGGCCCTTCCACATCCTCCATGAGCTCACATGTTTGTGTCCCCCACACTTGCATTATGTGCATGAATCTGTGCTTAGGTCCCTTGAATGATAGTGATGCATATAATTATGTCTTCGAGGTGGATGATTCTACATAGCACACTACATGCATTGAAGCAACTCATGAAGATGTGCATCAGGGGCATACAGTGCCATGGACTCCTACTGTTATGGTAACGGTAAATAGTTCACTTTTTACATTGTATTTAAATTTTATCATTCATATTTTTAGTAGATTTTTCTTATAATAATTTTCCACTTATTTGTTTTATGTGTTACATCTATGTTCAGTTGATGACAGAGGAGGAGATGGCACAGGTGGAGGGGTCCACAGTTTTGGCCATATCATTTGGTCTTGAAAGTTCCATGGTACATATGTTTTAATGTACTCTTTGGTTTCCTTAAATTATTATATAATAGTAGGGTATGTGCAAGATCATGGTATGCCAAAAAGTGGTGATGTGAAACAGAAGTCCTGATTGATAGACTCTTTGAAAAACAACTATAACTTTCAAACAATATATCATTTTTGAAATCTGAAATATACATCACATTGTATGCTTCACCTAATACGATAATAATAATCAATTCTTTCAAGTTGATAAAGTTTAGACCAAGTTAAGGTGGTCAGAAACAAGAGTTTTTATATTTAGGAAAATTTGTAGCAAAAAAATCATAATTAATTATTTACTTGAAAAAAAATACAAAAAAATATACATCACATCTAGACATGAGTCTACTACTTTTATCTATAATCTTATAAAAAATTATTATCATTTTATTTTCTTTAATGTGGTTAGACATACACCTACTTATTATCTTTCTAGTCCTAATTGACAAACTTATTGAATAATAGCTATAACTTACAAACTATATAACATTTTTGAAATCCAAAACATGTGTCACATTCTATGCTTTTCCAACTACAATAAAAATAAAAAAAGTTTTCAATTAATTGATAAAGTTTCAACTAAGTTAATGTGGTCAAACACGAGAGTTTTTGTATTCTGGAAAAGTTGTAGAAGAAAAATCATAATTAATTATTTACTTTAGAAAAAATTACAAAAAAATATGTGTCACATCCGAGCATGAGTCTACTACTTATTTCTAAAATCTTGTACAAAAAAATTATCATTTGATTGTGTTTAAGGTTGTCAGGCATACACCTTCTTATTTTTTCCCTGAAATTTTCATACTACTACATTGAAATTTGAAATTTTCAACATATAGAATAATTGTTTTTAAAAAAAGGCCTAGTATCTTAGAAACTAAATTCAATTTTCTACAGATTCTCTTCTTACATATTTTTGATATAATATTTATAACTTGTTCAAATATTTATGTCAACTTTCCTAAACCTAATTTTCTAAATTTTCATTGCCACTAAGGGCCTAGTTTGGCATACCATGATCTTGCACATACCTAGTATATGTACATTGTTTTCTAATTTTTACAATCATTTTATTACATACTGATGTAGGTGTCACTAGTTGCCACCGAGGGGCAATGTGAGGGGGTGCAGGTGTCTGAAATTGATAAGGGAAAGGTAATTAAGTAATTTAGTTTGTTAATTCATACATGTATACTTGTCAGTTGTGCATACTCATTTATGATTTGCATGGTTTATTTGACAGAGATTGGCATCTGATGAGTTCGTGAGATCCTATCATCACAATAGAGTCACAGGCATATCCATTCACAGTGATAGCCCTACGGTACATATATTTATAAAGTTATTTGTGTTTATTTTAGTATCAAGTATATATAATATGATCAAGTTATGATAGTATGAAGTATCTATTTGACTTTTGTAGGTCACTCCTAGTTTGAGGGAGGTAGAACACCAAAGGTTTGTATCGTTGATGACTCAGCCAACATTTCCTGAAGAAACTTCAACACAGGTAAGTTTTAATGATAATTCAGTTATTTTATAAACACATATTTTCTATTGGAAGTATTTAACATTAAATAGTATAACTCATAGATAAATCTCATGTTCAAAAATATATACAGGTTAGATTTGACATTGGTGGCATTATTCCTACGCTACCAAGGACATATATTATGTCTCTTATCTGCGGGAGGAGACAGAGAGGTGAGGTATATGAGAGTTCAATTTTATTTTAAATTTTATTTATTATTGTTGACTATGATTCTGAATTTTAATCTAACTTGGGTTTCACTATTGTGTTTGAATGCAGGATCCATCAGAGCCAAAGATTACTTCAAAGAGGCTGCATTTTGATGATCCACTAGTAGAATAGGATGTCCTAGAAACTTTTGTAGTTGAACTTATATTTTGGGATGTCATATGACACATTTTGAGATGGTGTATGCCACATTGTATCTAGATATGTTGACATGTAAATATGTATAGAATTATTATTCATTTTGATATATATGAAACTTGATATTCGATCCAATTTGTTAATTGTGTGTTCATTTAATGTAAATATGCTTGTGTTTATGTACTCATGTGTACGATTTATGCCATAAGTATAATCATGTATATTCAAGTACATTCTTCATAACCTAAATTCTCATGTATGGGCTATGTGCATGACTTAAATGAATTCATGTGGTATGCTTTATAAAATATGTGCTACATCTATGCTTCATGACTTAATCAAATTTATGTGTATGATTTATGTGCTACGTGTGTTCACACATGTAATTTATCATTTAAGTGAATTCAAAATTTATGTGCTACATTGTATTCATGTGTATCTGATGCTCTCAACTAAGAAAATCTAATGTAGAGCCCTCTACTATCCCCTCGTGGAACTCAACTCAACTTGAGGATTCTACAAGCATCTTAGAATCTACTCAAGGAGTTAGTCTTAACTCAAGGGTCAAATAGAGTGCTACCTAGTGCACCTACTGCCTCCACCATACCAAAAATCCATCTAGACCTCTCACCTTGATCCCAACACCATAGATAATCTTATCATGGTCTATTTACCATGTTCCAACTTCCCATTCACTCCAATCACCTCAAATTCAACCATTTCTCTTATATAGTCTTTCTAGGCCTGTCTAGTAGCCCTAAAAACACTGAAATCAAAAAATTACTCTCGAAATCTCCAAAAAACCTGACAAGATATTTACATTTTATAATATCTTTTTTCAAAGTTACTAAATTCATCTCAATCTCATTCCTTTATCATTTGACTGGTGAAGACTTTCTCCACCCTCTAGCTCTCCATCTAGGCCTAATTAGCCTAGGGTTTTAGGGAAATTACCCTTAGCTGAAACTCTCAAGCCCTATAAATGTCCTAAACCCTTCCAATACATCCCTATAGATATCTTTAATCATCATATGCCCTCTCCCTTCATCGGGTATTCCATAACCAATACTGGTGCTTTCAAATGTACCCTTTTGTTGTATGTTTACCAGGCATGTATCTACCTCTTCTCCCCTTCTTCCACTTTCCCTACATTCAAAAACTAATATAAAAGGAAATATACATGTTTATACCTCTCCCACCGAGTTACAGTCACCACACAGGTGGGAGGGTCACTACATAAGGCTGGCTACAAACTTAGATGTTGACTGTGCCTACAATGCCAGTCTTGTCGTCGACATCAATCAATTCTAATATCTTAAATATATTCCAAACAATGAAATAGTTACATAAACTTGTAAAAAAACACAAGACACCATTCCTATATCACAACCAAGCCATGATCACATTAGATTTATTCTAATCAATTCACTATTGTTTGGACTATTGCACAGGATAGAGAACTATAGAAATGCAGAGAACTTTATTTTCATGGATTGATTTGATTACAAACTTCAACCATTACTATTCCCTAGAATTTATTCACCCAACCAAAGCTAATGGCGCAATCCATTCGGTGTCAGGATGAACGGTTTGGAAGAAATCCAGTGGTGCAACTTTCAACTGACCCTCGCTACAAGTTTTGGCATCAAGCGAGACTGGCGTGCCAAATTTGAAATTTTTTTGAATCTCCCAGAATAGAGAGAGGTTAAATTAGGCCTCATGAATGTGGTCTTTTAGTATCTCATGGATTTTTGATACCTCTCACGGGGTCTGAGATACAAGCCTTGAAAGTTTGCTGCCCAATTGTGTTTAGTGCACCTTGGGGGACACTTTGTTCTAGCATGGTTTGGAACGTTCTAGTGACTCGGTGGTCAAAATGAGGTTGTCCCTAGCATTTACATGCCCAACCAGAGCTATTAACATAGTCCATTTGATGCCAGGATGAACGGTTTGGAAGAAACCCATTGGTGCAACTTTCAACTGACTCTCACTACAAGTTTTGGCATCAAGCGAGACTGGAGTGCCAAATTTAAACAAATTCGAATCTCCCAGAATAGAGAGAGGTTATTGTAGGCCTTAGAAACATGGTCCTGTAGCATATCACACATCATTGATACCTCTCACAAGGTCTGAGATACAAGCCTCAAATTTTTTCTGCCCAGTCATGCTTAGTGCACCTTGGGGATACTTTGGTCCGGTATGGTCCAGAATGTTCTAGTGACTCGGTGGTTGAAACGGGGTTGTCCCTAGTGTTTACCCACCCAACCAGAGCTAATGGCACATTCAATTTGTTCCAAATGGATAATAAAAAGCCAATTCTCATGTCCAAATGGTCCATGTACTATCATCTGAGCTTCGAAATGAATGCATTTTTTAAGAATCTTTCATAGTTTAACAATCCAACCTATCTCCTATTATGCCCAACTAAACCAACCAAAATAATATGCACACTATTGAATCAAGAGTCCCCCCTATGACAATGTTGAAGTACACCAATCAACAATAGAATGAGCATCAATGATTTCTACACCTGAAATCCTTAATTGCTCCATAACTAGAGCTCTCTTTACGCATGCACCTGCTCCATCATGCTCCCCTTTTCCATTACCGGCCTCAAAAAAACTCTAAATATGAGGTACACCTCTCTCTACATGAATTCTACATAACCAATAAAACATACAAGCATTTTTTAATTGACTTGTGTAGTTATCTGACCAAATGAGATGTTTATCCATAGCAATATTATTTTCCCGCACCCACTCAAAATAATTCTCAAATCAATGTTGGACAAATTCAAATGAGTGAGATCTATCATCGCTCATATAAAAATGGTACTCTTTGATTATCTTCTAGTCATCTTCTGTACTATCAGGGGAATGTCTATATGTTATGTGCATAAAAATAGAAACCTGAATAGAATTGTAATATTGAGCTTACAACTCATTTTGGGGCTGCAATGTATAGTTCTCTGCAAAGTCAAAAACTGATATAATAGTGCCAATTAGGAAAGTGTCCTTACACATCTTGAATTGTTGATCCAACCACTGAGACCTGTGACTATGCCTTGCATACTTGTAAAAAAGATTCTTCCTGAAATCTGAAATAAAATCAACTACATTGCTTTCTTTTCTAACCAACTCACATCTAGAGCATTCACCTCCACTTTTTAATGTATATTTAATGGTTTCATATACCTTTTTGTGGAAAATTGTCTTTCCAAAATCGTGCTCGTAGCCCTCATGAAAACATTCAACAAACTTCACTAACCACACTCTGAGGACTTGTCATTTAAGCAATCTTTTCTATAAAAGAAACATCCATCATCTCTAGGAGATTAAAAAATGATCTAGCAAGTCTCTTGATGATTTTGGAAGAGCACTTGCACCACACTCCAACATTTTAGTAGTATGCAAAGTAGAATGAAAGGATCGTAACAATTCATGGTGCATTGAAAACTCCACATGATATTTGCAACAAGTATTTCAAATCTTAAGAGGCACACAAAAAAAAGGCTTCAAGGCTTCAAAAAGCTCTTTGTGATATTTGCAATGTTGGATGTGTCTCACAAAATTTTTTGAACAACATAGTTTGACTCACCTCCAACAATGTTTCGAATGCGGGGTGCAGTCTCGAATGCCAATTATCAGCTTCAAGACATCCTTCACATTGGGTGACACTCTTGAGTTAGATTGCCAAAATAGTTGAATTTGATCCTTCACAACATCGGTAAGCTTCTTATGACAACGTGAAAGTCTCCCACCGTAATCCCATGTATCATTTTGAATAGGATCATCGAGTCTTTCTCTTCTTGCAAATTCTCTATCCAAAGTTTTACAATTTAGATTCAATTCAACACATGTTTGTCTCATCAAACGAGCCTTTCTCAAATGATGACTTACTAAGGAGGTTGTAATAACACTCCTAGCGGATCTCTTATCTTTTTCCTTTGTAGTCTTCCCAATGGAATTGAGAGCACTAAAAAGATTTATCACAACAATAGAATTCCTCTCCTTTTTCTTGTTCACACTAATATTCAATTTGACTAGTATACATCTCATCTTCTGCATCTTGAACAATTGCACAAATATTTGACATTACTCAACCAACGTCTTGTGCTTAAAAATTGATGAAAAAGTTTTGAAACCCACAACCAAATGATTCTTTCTGATCTCTTTCCATCAAAATTACTCATTATGTTCTCATCAATTTCAAGTAACCATTTTGTTGTTCTTGAAGGTCTCAATTTTGAAGTTGTTTGTCTTCCTCCAAAGGGAATTCATTTCTCATATAATTTGGATGTGTGTTACGTTGATTTGTTCTTGTGTAAGATTATCATTGTCAATTCCTTCATATTCAATCGATGGATTGTCATTGACAATGTTCACACTTCCATTGTCCACATCTACATGTTCATTTTCAAAACCTAAATTTTCATCTTCAATCCCTCCATTCTCATTTTTAATATTATCGTCTTAAAAAATTTCAAATTCATCTTCTTCACTTGAAATCACATTTAAAGGTGGGGCCTATGCCAACATCTTCAATAATATATAACATACCTTGTCTCTTCTTCAAATCAGAAACCCTATCCATTCTCTCTACACTTCAACATCTTCATTTTTCAGTCTCCTCTTCTGCTTATGCTTTTGATGACTACTACTCCCCATAGTTAGACAAAATAGGTGAAGAATACACCTTTGGTAATAGAGAAAATCCAACCAAAAAGTGGATTTTTATCTCTCTCTCTCTCTCTCTCTCTCTCTCTCCTACTCTCTCCCCTTCCCATTCTCCATCCTTCTCTCTCTCTCTCTCTCTCTCTCTCTCTCTCTCTCTCTCTCTCTCTCTCTCTCTCTCTCTCTCTCTCTCTCTCCTTCCCCTTCTATCTCTCTCCTACTCTCTCCCATTCCCTTCTCTATCTCTCCTTCTCTCTCCCCTTCCCCTTCTATCTCCTACTCTCTCCCCTTACCCCTTTCTTTACCTCTCTCTCTCTCTCTCTCTCCCCACTCTCTCCCCTTCCCCTTTTCTATCTCATTCTCTCTCCCCTTAACTTTCTCTCTCTCTCTCTCTCTCTCTCTCTCTCTCTCTCTCTCTCTCTCCCCTTCCCCTTTTCTCTCTCATTCTCTCTCCCCTTCACTTCTCTCTCTACTCTCTCCCCTTACCTCTCTCTCTCTCTCTCTCTCTCTCTCTCTCTCTCTCCTCATCTCTCTCTCTCTCTCCTCTCTCTCTCTCTCTCTCTCTCTCTCTCTCTCTCTCTCTCTCTCTCTCTCTCTCTCTCTATCTATCTCTCTATCTATCTCTATCCTCTCTCCTCTCTCCTCTCCCTCCTTCCCCTTCTACCTCTCTCCTACTCTCTCTCCTTCCCCTTTTCTATCTCCCTCCCT